>PVHX01005322.1:0-60667 GCA_004024805.1 Geosciurus inauris
CTTTATTTTGTTCATTTATTTTTATGTGGTGCTAAGAATTGAACCCAGTGCCTCACACATGTGAAGCAAGCATTCTACCACTGAGCCACAACCCCAGCTCAGAAATATTCTTTTAAAACAAGGATGGGATTATAATAGTGTCACTGGGGTCATATAGACCAACTTCACTTCTACTGCTTTGTGTATTCCACTGTGAACAGATGTACTTGGGTTTGTGATACAATAAGTTAATGAGGCCACCCCCATTGCAGCTATATTTAGCCAATATCCAGGGAATGACCTACATAAAATCTATAATAGACTTTAAATCATACCTGAGTTTAAAGAGGTACTCACACTCATTCAAATGCCATACACAGGTCAGATGAGAAGAGATGAGAGGTGGTCAAGAAAAGTATTTAGAGGCCTTGGATCAGTGAGGCACCAAATCAACACCAAATGAAGACCAACTCTGCTTCTTGGCCTTGGTTGGAGCTGCTCTCCCTGCCTGCTCAGGCTTCCTCACATCCACTTGTCAAATGACCACCCTGTCCTTAAGTGCTGACCTCAAATTGTTTAGTCAACACTAATTCATCTCTCCCCTGCAGATTTAATCAGTGCTTCCATTGTAATCTTTTCAACAACTTTCCTCATATATACTATCTAGCATATGTGTTTTCTAGGTTGTGGACACTTAAAAATCAATGAAAATGTTTGTTTCATCTGTTTAATCTCCCATTAGACTAAATAGTAGACTTTGCACATAGTATGAATTAAATTGAACTGAGGCTACTTTCTCTAACCATCTCCTAGTACTGATCTAAGTCTAGAAACAATATGGTTAAAAACATTTCATGATCCTGTTCTGGTTTGTCCTCATTGGTCCCATAGCCTTTGAACTCTTGCATGATATTTCTGGGAACTAGCTGTTATTTTCACTCTGCTGTCACATAAACTCAACTATTTGTCCTAAACTATCTGTTCCTTTGGACTCCTATTCTGCAACTTGAGAGACCACTCTTTTCCCCAGTTACCAGGGCTTAAAACCTGAGAATCAGCTTTAAAAGGGCCTTCTCTCAACCCCTGCTAAATTCTGCCAATACCTCCTTCTTTCTCATGTATTCCAGATAACACAGTCTTAAGTCTAGAGAGGAACATGGATTTCCCTAGCCTTTATATATTGCATATTATGTCAGAATAAACTTCCATGATTTTTAAAGACACAAATTTACTTCAGATTTACTGTTTGAAAGATTGAAGCCAAATAATTTCTGTCAAAAGAACCAAAACACCTCACATAACTCTGGCTGCAAAGATATTTTGCAGATTTTTTAATCTTCTTTGTAAATCAAATTATTCTCATCATTTCAAAGGAGCTTAAAATTTTTCTATCACCATATTTGAACACTTGCAATGATAGCCCCTTTCAATTCTTAATTCTTTCTGCTAAAATAGGGAACTAATAACTTGCACTTTTCTCCTCTCTGATGAAAATGTTATTGTATGGTGTAATGGCCAAAGTGACAGTGGCATCAGGCAAGAAAAGCAGAGCTGAGATGGGACAGCAGTGCTGCATTTTATAAACTGAGTAATTTGTCCTTCAATAATCACTTCTCTCAAAGGTACAACATGAGAGACCCTCTGCCCTGCCTATCTCCATCTTGTTAAGAGAACAAATGTATGTGGAAGCACCTGTGAGTGCCAGAAGTCTCTGCACACAACTGACCGTTTCCACTGTCACACATGGGAGCATTTAAAACAATCTGTTTGTCTTTACCTGGTAAATCTGTGTAGAAGGACTATTCACCGGCATATGTTCATTCTCTCCTGCAGGAAGAAAGAGCTTTGTTTAATCAACACAACTCATTTTGTCCTTATCCTATCTCATAAACATATGCAGGAATAGAGAACTTACAGGATCCTCTATATGTGCCAGCATAACAAGCCCAGTGATTCAAGAACAAAAAATAAGCTGATACAGCTGGTTTTTATATTTACATCCTAACAACCAAACCAAATCTACCTAATGGAACTCTTGTAGTAGAAAACCATATTCTGCCACAGTGGGGAAGTTTCTTGGTCAAACTGAATAATTAGTGGTCTTTAAATAAGAAGGAATGCACAGGAAGTGTCTCCATCATGTTCTTGAGCTGACTGAAGTTTACCTGAGGGGATGGTTCTAACACCGAGAAGGCTGCTCTTCCTGTCCAGGAAGGTACCTGTCCAGTTGTCATTTACTGGTTTCAGGAGGATTGTATAAATGTCCCTTGCTTCTCCTACCTCTGATCCTTGCCAAACTTCTGTCATTGCCAAAATCAGCAAAGGGAATCTTGCTCTCTTTCATGGTAAGAGGACTAATTTCCTAAGAGAAGGAAATTGTCAATGGAAAGGTTCTGTGAAGAATATAGATGGAGGGGCTAGGGTTGTGGCTCAGTGGTACAGCACTTGCCTCGCATGCATGAGGCACTGGGTTCGATCCTCAGCACCACATATAAATAAATGAATAAAATAAAGGTCCATCAACAACTAAAAAAAAATTAAAAAAAAAAAGAATATAGATGGAAAGAAAACAGTATTGTCAATAGTGGAGACTTGAAAACGCAGGGTGTGAGTTGCAAAAATAATTTACAACCTAGGGAGAAAAAACACTGGCCTAGATTGTACCTTCCAGAACCACATGAGTTGTCTATGAAAATAAGTCAAGTCAACGTAACACATTTAGCTCATTGTTCATCTGGCTACTGCTCTGTTGTATTATATATATGAACTGAGCAGTCAATTGATGAAACCCCTGGTTTTGAAGACATTTGGTAGCATGAATGTGCATATTGTTCTCCTCAGACAAGCAATATGCTAAGTTCATAAGTAATATGTAACTCAGTACTCACAGAGAACCGTCCATATAAAATCCAGATGTTTTAAGATTACCAAGACTCCCCACACAAGCTTGAGTAAGGATCATTTAGTCTATTTTTTTAAAAATATTTTTAGTTTTAGATACACACAATGCCTTTATTTTATTTTTTTTATGTGGTGCCGAGGATCGAACCCAGTGCCTCACACATGCTAGGCAAGCGCTCTACCACTGAGCTACAGCCCCAGCCCCTAGTCTATTTTATTCTATGCCCCAACAGCCTGGTATAACAGCAAGAATCAAGAATTGGGATACAGACCAGAATCCCAGACCTAGCCTTGACACTTTGTAGTTGCAGCCTGACTTCTCCATGACTGTTTCCTCAACTGTAAATTGGACATTATAACAGAAACTTCTATATGGTTGCTCCCATATGGTAAAGATGAAAAGGGAAAACTCAAACTGGACACCACGCATGCCTATAAAATCCCAGTAACACAGGAGGCTGAGGCAAGAGGATCACAAGTTTAAGGCCAGCCTCAGCAACTTAGCTAGACCCTGTCTCAAAATAAAAAAAATTGAAAAAGGGCTGGGGATGTAACTCAGTGATAGAGTGCTCTTGGGTTCAGTCATCAGTACTGAGGAAAAAAATAGAGAAAGTACTTGTGGCTCAGTGTTAGAGTGCTTGCCTAGCATGTGTGAGGTACTGGGTTCAATTCTCAGCACCACATAGAAATAAATAAATTAAATAAAGGTATTGTGTCCATCTACAACTGAAAAAATATTTAAAAAAAGAAAGTACTTGTGCTTCCAGGCTGCCTGAGAAGGGGTTGGATTATCTGTATGTTGGTCTCACTGAGCATGTTGTTCTGAGACAGTCCTAAGGGTACTGCTGAAAAAAATAAGATAACAAATTAAGCCAAATTTTATATAGATAACATTTCCCATTTTCCAGAAAGTGTACATTCTTCATGGTCACTATATGATGACAGAGAAATGATGTTTATTTTTTAGGGTTTTTTTTTTTGCAGGGTGGTTGGGGAGGTACTGAGGATTGAATTCAGGGGTGCTTTACCTCTGAGCCACATCCCAAGTCCTTTTGATTATTTTTAAATTTTCAGACAGGGTGTTGCTTAGTTGCTGAGGGTCTTGCTAAATCATTGAGGTTGCTCTTGAAATTGAAATCGTCCTGCCTCAGCCTTCCAAGTCGCTGGTATTACAGGTGTGCACGCCGTGCCCAGCTGGGAAAAAATGTTTGGAGACAATAGCAAGACAAGCTCTAAAGCAAGACATGGGGAAATCTGACCTTGCTTGGTTTTGGTTTTTTCCATGGTGCCTGTTGCTTCTCTCCTCCAGCTTATTCTTCAACATTGCATCATCATTGTCCTAGATCAGGCCACCTCCCCTTCCCTGTACCTGTCGATGGAAATAAAGAATAAGGGATAGTGGGTAGCACTAATGAAGAAACTGAACTAGCTTTATGTGTTAACATTAAAAAATTGAACACATCTTGAGGCTTACATAATTTTAGAAGAATAAAAATAATAAATTGGATAAATATTTAGCTTAAAACTTAAAGGGAGATAACCATTTTGTAAGTATGAAATTCATTACTCAAAAATTATGGTGGCTTTTAATTTGCTACATTCTTTTCTGGATCAAATAAATTAATATTAGGCCCTTTGATTCTATTAATGAGGTATATAGTTCAGAGAAATTACCTTAAGAAGAAAAACCTTAAGCAAGTGTGAAGGCCAGTGTGCATATTTCTATTTTTTTGAACAGTAAGTTCTCTGATGGTCTTGTCCCCATTTTCAGTATCTGGTAGGTTTCCTTGCACCCAATATAAACATGGGGCCTCATTTTAGCCATCCAGCATTTGAACCCTTTCCTATGGTTGAGGAATTCACCCCCACTTGTGCACCTCCCACTATTGAGGCTTAAAGGGCCAGGTTCTCCTATTCTCCCTTGCAGCTAAGGGATGATGGACACATGACATAGGACCTGCCACTCAGATGTGCTTACCCCAATGGACACTGACAGATTTCCTAAGGCAGACTGACTGAATATACTCTGTACTTTCTAAGAAATAGGAAGAGTTGTAAAGATAGCAGTTGCAGCAAGGTACAGAAAACAATAACCATTCTCTGATACAGACAGCTTAGGAATCTCAAGCCACCTCTTGTGGTGTTTTCCTCACCAGAATGATTTTACTATATGATTTGGGGCATTGTTGCTGGCCACTTGATCCCAGACTTGGTTCTCCAGTCTCCCAGAGATTCTATCGCATATTCTTTCAACAGATTCCTTCACTGTTTAAATCAGCCAGTTCTTTTCTGTGCATGCTACTTAGAATACTGATGGAAATAATAAAAATGTATGAACACTATCCAAGATTGAGAAAATGCAAATTTAAACGTTGTTCATCACTCAAGAAAAGACAACTCTATAGTGACAAGATGCAGATCAGTAGTCGCCTACATCAGGAAATAGAAGGATGGCTGAGAAGAGGTACAGGGAAATTTTTAGGGTGATAGAAATGTTCTGTTGCTTAATTGTGGTAGTGGTATAACAAGTGTAGAAATTTGACAAAATTCATGGAATGTTTATTTTAATTAGGTGCATTTTATTCTGCGTAAAGCACACTCCATGAAAGTTGGCTTAATTTTTTTGTTGTTCACAATCTGAGAGCTGTAAAGCAAAATAATAAGTTGGCAAGAGGGTACACATTGGTGAAAAAGCATTATTACCATAGTTAAATATAAGAAGTAGCCCAAAATCAAGGTCCTGTTCTTTGGAATGCTGTACATCTTTCATGAGAGCATGAAAGTTATCAATGTAGGGCATCTTCCCTAGCTATCCTGAACTTCTTTTCATAGTCAATAGAGCATTACTAAGAAAAAAAACTTCATTCTCTTTAACAATTATCACTTATTTTATATTAAATACATTACATGATGAATATATTTAAAATCAAAGAATGTTAGAGCAAACAAGGCCCTGAGAAAATTATTCCATCCAATCTCTTCATTTACTACCATATATAATATATATATACTTTTAGTTTCTGATGGACATTTATTTTATTTACTTATATGTAGTGCTGAGACTCGAACCCAGTACCTCACACATGCTAGGCAAGCACTCTACCACTGAGCTACAACCCTAGCCCAAACCTCTTCATTTGTGTGAAGCAACTGATGCCAGGAAAGGGGAAGAGAAGCTATTCGCTAAAAGCCATGGAGCTTCAAAAATCGTTGTTAGAAGTAAGTTCTGTTAATATTTTGGGAAAAAAACTTGAAATATATAAAGTCATATTCTTATGGGATATTTCTGGATAATTTATTCCTAGTGATTTAGTTGTCCAATCGATAAGTAATGGAAAACAAACAAGCAAAAAATTCATATATCTCAGATAGAATGAAAATGTAAAAAAAAGTTTTAAACAGCAACAATGTGTACATATTCATGTAGAAATGGCTCATATGTAGACATATGGCCATTGGTTTGAAGACATAATAAAAGTTGTGTAACTGATAGCAATTAAATTAGAAATCTTATTTTATTTAGTTAATTACAAAAGCAAAAACCTGTATTAGAGAAAACTTGGAAAGTGTGGAGGGGGAAAGCTTGTGTGATGCCTCTCCTGAAGCAACTACCGTGATCATTGTATTGCCTCAAGTCTTCTTATTCCGAAATGTTTTGCAACATTGTTAATGGAGCCTACCTAAAATTTCTATCTACCTTTTCCATTTAGGTTGTAGCATGTGCATTTTACTTTATTTAAAAAATCATATCATGATTATTCATGCTGTCTTTTTTGTGCCCATTTGTGCACTGGGAATGAATGTTCTTCCCCAATTCCAACTGACGTTAATCTCTGCTATTCTTTTCCTTTCTCCATCCTCATATAATGACATACAAAAATCAATGCATATTACTAATAGATAAGGAAAAAGTGGACAACAAATAGAAAAATAGACAAATTAGAGAAATAGATAATTTATAGAGGAACAAATCTACATATTCAGTACGTATATGTAGATATGCTCAGTAGCACTAGCAATCAGCAAAAGTAACTACATAATATCAATATGTATGTATGAGTGGGACTGTCATTGTGGGTTCACACTATACCCTTTTGCATCTTACCTTTCTCACTTAATACTTCATGGCAGTAAGAAATTATTTTTCCATGTTTTTATTGGTGGCATTATAATTATACATAATTATATGGGGGGATTCAACATTACATACTAAGAAATTATTCTTTTTTTAAAAAGATATTTATTTATTTATTTTTTAGTTGTAGGTAAGAAATTATTCTTAATGACTGCATAATATTTATTGATTTGAATGAACTGTGTTAATCATCCCTGTATTGGTGGACATTCCCTTTATTTCCATTATTTTGCCACTGCAAATAATGCCACAACAAATACCTTGGTACATATTTATCTTATATCATATCAGTCTTATATATTGCATTTTTTTTTTTTGTTACCGGGGTTGAACTCAGGGGTACTCGACCACCGAGCCACATCCCCAGCCCAGCCCTATTTTTTTGTGTTTTATATACAGACAGGTCTCACTGAGTGGCTTAGCACCTCGCCGTGGCTGAGGCTGGCTTTGAACTCGCGGTTCTTCTGTCTTAGCCTCCCTAAGTGCTGGGATTACAAGTGTGAGCCACCGTACCTGGTTTATATTGCATTTTATTTATGTGGGGTTTGAAGAGGCATGGCTAGGTTGTGACTTCCCTCAGGAATATTGATTGGATACTTTTTCTCTTGCACCTCAGATGAGAGTGGAAATTAACATTTTTAAATTCTTGTTAGTCACATGGGTGACAAGTGACATTTCATAATTACTTTTGCTGATTGCTAGTGCTACTGAGCATATCTACATATACTTACTGAACATGTAGATTTTTTCCTCTATAAATTATTTCTCTAATTTGTCTATTTTTCTATTTGTTATCCACTTTTTCCTTATCAATTATTAAGGGAGATTAATGCTTTGCCACTTGTTATATTGTACCCATCTTTTTTTCTTTTGACTTTGTGATCACTTTTGCTGTTGAAACATTTTTAAATATATGAAGTCAAATAAGTATTTTTCCTTAAATGCTGCTAGATTTCTTGGATTGATTTTAAAACTCTCTGTAATATCAAGATTTTATATATTTTTCTCCCTAAATTTTCTTCCAAGGTTTTTCTAATTTTTAAAAGTGTTTAATTCATTTAGAATTTTTTTATATGGGAAAAGGTAATGTTCCCTTATGAACCTTCCAGAGAGATAGCCACTTGGCCCTGACAAGGTTAAGTAAACCATCCTTTTCCTTAATGGAATGGCAATATTGATTTTTGTAACATATTAAATTCTTTGATACACTAACATCTATTATGGGCTCTCTATTCCATTTCTATCTACCTCCCTACCTATCTATTCCTATTCTAAGATTAGAATATATCACATATAGATGTTTGGTGAAGCAAGCCAACTATTATTCATTTTTATACTTTTCTTGACATTCATTTTTCCATATGAACAAATTAACTCCAAAAAATTTTTACCCAATACAAAAAAATTAGAATGCTCATTGGAGTTGTATTATATTTACATATTAATTTGGGAGAAGCAAAATTTTTCATTAACTCTTATCTAAGAGCAAAATAGTTCTTTCTATTGTTTGGATCTTTTCAGTCCTTTTTGTCTTTGTTTCTTTTTCTTTTCGTCTTTCTTTGTGTGTGTGTGCTGGGAATCAAACCCATTGCCTTGTTCCTGAGAGGCAATAGTCAAGCATTCTACCACTGAGCTACATCCCTAGCCCTATTTTAGGTCTTTCAATCAGATGTGGGAGAGGGTTGGAGATCCTCCACTTTTAAATAAAATATATTAAGTATTTTTTAGTTTTTATTGCTATCATGAATAATACTCCCCATTTCCATTTCTAGCTGGTTTTTATATTCTCCATTTTGTATTCACCACCATGCTAAATTACTCTATTAATTATAGAAATTTGTAAATGAGTATTTTTTATTTTCTAGGTATTTTTTTTTAAATATTTTTTAGTTGTAGATGAACACAATGTCTTTATTTTATTGCTTTGTATGTGATGCTGAGGATCGAACCCAGGGCCTCACGCATGCGAGGCAAGCACTCTACCGCTGAGCTACAATCCCAGCCCCTTCTAGGTGATTTTTATCATTTCTTTATTGGTGTGTGTGTGTGTGTGTGTGTGTGTGTGTGTTGCTGGGGATCAAACCCAGTGTCTCACACATGCTAGGCAAGTGCTGTACCACTGAGGCACACCTCTTGCTCCTAACCTTATTTTCACATCTTTATAACAATTTCAGAATAATTTTTACTTACAATAGCAACAATCAACATCATTATCCATTTTCTGATTTTAATGTAAATGGCTTTAGTGTTATTTATACTATTTGCTAACCTTGATAATCTGTATCACATTTATATAGCTTCCTTTTAGTTCTGTTTTACTAAAACTTGTTAGAAATGGAGACTGGATTTTATCAGAGCTTTCAGCAGCTGTTGATAGAAGTGTTTTTCTCTTGCTGGGCACAGTGGTACACTCAAGAGGCTGAGGCAGGAGGATTACAAGTTGGAGGCCAGCCTGAGCAACTTAGTGACACTCAAGAGGCCCAGGCAGGAGGATCACAAGTTGGAGGCCAGCCGGAGCAACTTAGTGAGACTCTGTCTCAAAATAAAATTTTAAAAAGGGTGTAGCTCAGTGGTAGGGCACCTCTGGGTTCGATCCCCAGTGCAGGAAAAAAAAATGTTTTTCCCTCTTTTACTGTTGTAATGAGTTATGCTGATCCTGTGGTGCTGAATCACTCATACAGGCCTGGAATGATGTATACTTGTTCAGGTCATAGTTCATTTAATACATTACTAGATTCTATTTGTTAATATTTAGACATTTTTGCTTCTATATTGATAAGTGATTTTGATGGGCATTTTTTGGTTTTTATTCTATTTTATTTTGTCATTAAGGGTATGCTAGCCTCAATAAATTAAAGTTTTCCATCTTTTTCTGTAATCTTGAAAAAGTTCAATTAAATAGGAATTGTTTGTTCTTTAAATGATAATATCATATAGGTATGAAACCATTTGGTGTCTTTTTTTTTAAAAAAAGTAGACAAATCTTTAAAGCCTTTTCAACTTCTTCAGAAGTAATCGGTCCACTTGACTTTTCTAATTAATTTTGTCATTTCTGTTTTCCTAGGAAACCATGTATTTCCCTTAGTTTGTCAAATCTGTTGAAAAAGCATAAGCATTTTTCCATGCTCTATAAAACAAATGGTGGGGAGATAATCTAATTACCCCTTATTGAACTGCTGCCATGTGCCAAACGCTGTGCTTCATGTTTTATTTTATTGTCCCATTGAATTGAATCATCACATTGTCCCTATTTAGCATTTATCATTCCCATTTGAGAGATTAGAATATTGAGACTTAGGAAAACAAAGTAATGATATGTGCAGGATCATGGACTAAGAAATGGCACAGGGAGACAGAATTATTAACTCAGGTCAGTGTAATTTCAGAACTAGTACTTTTATTACTCTTGGGTTTTTCCAGATAGTTTCACAATAATTATATTTAATTACTGAAAAATAGTTGCTTGAGGAAGTGTGTCATTGTTTTCTTTTCTTCTCCCAGTTAGTCTTAGGACAGTTTTCTGGTTTTCATTGTAATAAATGAATATAAAAAGATATATAGCCCTCTTCTTTTTCATATCTAGGACATTTTTCCTTCGGCTGGGTTTCTAGAGGAAATTTCTAGGTTGAAGAGTATGATCATATTAATGAGTAATATATATTGAAATGTACATTTTAAAGGGGAGAAAATACCAAGATGATGTAGAAAAGTAATATGACTTTTTCTAGAAAAAGCCTTGCTACAATTAGGAAACACCCTTCAACATCTTACTTGTAGTCTGCTTTTCATTCTGGACTAGAATCCCTCATCTGAGCCCAGGAATTCTTTACTCTGTTCTTGACAGCCCTCAAAACACTCCCAACCTATGAAGAAATACCATCAGATGCTGCCAAATGCCTCTCCCCAAGTCAGTCTGGCTCCAGCTCCTCCCTAAGCTTCCTGCTTTCTTTCCATCTCTGTAACTACAGTGCCAATCTCTAAGAACACCCACCTGGGCCATGGCAGACGCTTGGGAAAACAATTTTTAGAAAGAGCCAGTTGGTCTCTAAATCAAGCCTGATCATTACATACAGCAATGATTTTCAATTTGTACTCTTTGAAGCCTCCAGGCTTTCTTGAGTCTGCCTTGGGGGTTGTTGGACCCCTCCCCATCCCATCCCCACAGAATCTCTCTGTGCTTGTGTGATTCACATACTATGGTGTTGGGGAAGAATTTTCTTTTAAAACCCATTTCTGCTGTTAGAAAACAAGGCTCTCTGTCTATCTTTCTCTCTCTCTCTCTCTCTACACACACACACACACACACACACACACACACACACACACACACAAATACATACAATGGGAATTGAACCCAGGGGCACTTTACCACTGAACTATACCCCTAGCCATTTAGAAAGTTATTATTATTATTATTATTTTATTATTATTTTAATTTTAAGACAAGGTCTAGCTAAGTTGCTGAATCTGGCCTCAAACGTGTGATCCTCCTGCTTCAGGCTCCTGAATTGCTAAAAATAATAATGGAAATAGATAGAAATATTGAAACTTTTACTTAAAATGTTAGACTTTTATGAAACTATCTTAAACATTTTAAATAATAAATAGGAACCTAAACAACACTGAAAAATCTCCTGGCCCTCCCCAAGAGTGACCTAGAATGTGTACTCTCCTCTCCACATACACACATAAGATCACAAAACTTAGGGTTGTCTATTACTTTCCAATTACTGCTGTGACAAAAAAGGAAAGTTTGGCACTTCAGGGAATTGAAATTAATTGAAAGCAGACTTGAGTTAATTTCCATTCCAGTGTCCTTTATTGAATGGGTCTTTAGTGCATATTTCTAATTTAACAGAATGAGAACTTTTTTTTATGTTGGGGGAAGGTTGATAAGGAAATATTTTCCCCTGAAACTGAAGTAATTTGTCAAGACAAATTTTGCAAACATTTACAGAGTATATAATCTTTGTAGAAAGGAACATTTTAAAAAAAAACCACAAAAGGGGCTATGTGCTTGTTTTCTTTTTTCTATATAGTCTAACAGCAATATTATTTTGTGACAGTAACGCCTAGCTTATGCATTTTTCATGGTTTCCAAAGCGCTCCTGCAGACATTCTCTCACTTAATCACTGCAGCCATGCTGGGCAGTGGGCAGAGCATGTGTTCCATCCATTTTATTCAGAAGGAAATCATAGCCCAGAACAATTAAGTATTTGCCTAAAGTTGACCAGGAAGTAGCTCCAAGTAAAACCACTGGTCTTTCTATTAGTCTACATTTTTAAATAAGCTGCTTCATGCCACAATATTTCAAAACAGTGTAATATAAACTGATATGTAAAAAATGTATCAGTTCCTGATAGCTATCTGAATAACTACTGTATAGACCAATAAAATGTAAAAAGTTCTGGCAAGTGTAATGAGAGAGAGATTGGGAGAAAGGGAAAGAATACAAAGAGAAACATAACCACCAATTCAGAAAGTATAAAGTATTATTTGTAAAATTCTACATGCAATTTATTACCAGTAATTTTAAAAACTAGATGAGATGAACAATTTTCCAGGAAAATAGATTGCTAAAATTTATTTTAAAAACTGTAGAAAAGTGAACTAGAACAGCTAACTATAGAAGATATTGAAAGGAAGGGTCAAATAGCTACCCCCCCCCCCAATTACTTATGACTCAGGATAATATCACAGGAAGGTTTTACAAATAATAATGACTGTTATTGAATCTATGCAAGAAAATAGGATATATGTAAATCACAAAGTCTCCTTTATGGGTTCTGATACAAAATCTACTCTAAGATGGATAAATAAATGTGCACATATTCTAAAAAGAATCAGAAAGCAAATCTACAACACTATGTCCAGTAGAGTTTGTTCTAGAATATTAAAATGGCTTCATGCTTATAAATCTATTAACATAACTCATTGATCAACATATACAAAAAGACAGAATATAGTATGACCCTTAGAAGCCAAATGATCAAGCCAAATTTCACCATATACAGATATACAAGTGTTTAAAATGAGGTTATCTAAAAAATAATGTAAATTTTTATACCCACTTCCAAAACACTATCCTTGAATACTTTGCAATTTGAAGTGACAAAGACAATAAATGAAAGAATTAAAATAGGACTCTGCCACCAGACATCTCAACTGATAAGTAGCCTCATTTTTAAAATGGACTTTGGTTTCCAAGTCAGCTTCTTACTTGACTTTTTCTTAAATATGGATGTTGCTAGAAGCAGGGTGGCCCTTGCCACTGAGCCAAGTCATAAGTCCATCACTGCATTCTCAGTTAACTACCTGGTTGCTAGTTCCCTCACAGACTATAAGAAAACCAGAAACAGAGAGGATGTATCATTCATCTATCCCAGCTCCTGTTTTCAACAAATGCTCCTAACAAATGTTTGTAAAAGTGACCTGAATTCTCCAATATACTACTATAGAAATATGCTACTTAAACTGGCTTTAAATTAACAACAAAGAATTAGTAGGTAAATATAGAAAAAGTTTGACCTTGTGATGATATTTGTTAGGGGGAAAAAGAACCCCTACTTTATTCTATCAAGCAAAGTTCCTCTGGCAGAAATCTATCTGCTATGCCCACTACTGACCTGAAGAACAAAGGACAGCAGAATTTCCCAATGACTGCTCCCACTCCACAACTAAATCTAATGATGCTCCATCACAGGCAGCAACCCCATGGACCCACAGTCAGTGAGAACAGGGGCAAAACACACAAAGCATGCAGTTCAGAAGCATACAGAAGGTTCTTTATAAGAGCAGATAAAAAAACACTGAACCTCCTACCTGCACTCTATTGGCATGTTAATTTTTGTTGTTCCAGTAATATCAGTCAGGATAATTTGGCTGAGTTAATACATGTTAACATCAATCAGAAAAAAAGAACATCAGCATACTATTACAGGCAATAAACCACTGGCTTGAAATAATTATTTTGAGTGTAAGAATGCCTTATTTTACACATCAAAACTTATCAAAAGCTGGATTAGTGGCCCACACCACTCATCATCCCAGCTACTTTGGAGGCTGAGGCAGGAGGATTGCAAGTTCAAGACCAGCCTCAGCAACTTAGTGTGACCCTCAACAACTTAGCAAGACCCTGTCTCAAAAAAATAAAAATAAAGAAAGGACTTGGGATGTAGCTCAGTGGTTAAATGCCTCTGGGTTCAATCTCTTGTACGCTCCCCCAGAAAAACAGAGTATCATAGATTTCAGATCACATTACTTCCAGGGGATTCTCTGCCTCATTTTTTAAAAAATAATTTTTTAGACATTGATGGGCCTTTATTTTATTCATTTATTCATATGTGGTGCTGAGAATCCAACCCACTGCCTCACACATGCTAGGCAAGCTCTCTGCCACTGAGCTACAACCCCAGCCCTCTGCCTCATTTTATTGGTTGGCAGGGATAAATGTATCAGAACCAGATTTTGTGAGTCTGAATGTTTTATGGACTATGGGTCTGGACAGGAAGACGTGTTCCATCTGTTTTCCTACCTTGGTTTGACTTTCTTTAATCTTTATCTTTTAAACATATTATCTTCCTAGAGTCATCTGAGATGAGATATATTCTGTAAGAGGCAAAGCACCCCAATACAAAGTAAGTACCCACCTAAAAAGAAAATAAAGTGAATTTCACTAAGCCATCACTAGGCAAGTTCCAGTTAGAAAAGAGGGACAGTGAAGGGCAAGAGAGAACCTAGGAAACTTGTTGGGGAAAGAGCCCTGGGCTCCATAGAAAGTGCTCTCTAGCCCAAAGGATGGCCCAAACTTACTGAGGGAGATATAAGTGTGGAAACACCCTAACTAGTCCTGGGGAAATATTCCTTCTGCTGAAGCAAAGACAGTTGCAAGACACAAGATCTGAACCAGGTAGCTGAGTTAGCAGTACTTTGTGAAATAGCTCATCAGTCACCAAAGCCTATTTTAGGTGAGAGTGGAAATCAGGTTACTGCTACCTCTCTTGGGAAAATTTTTTTCATAGTTCAGATAAAATGACATCCAATTTGGATCTGCCTTTGGCGCTTTTAGAACTGCTAGAAAGGAAAATAGAGTAAAATCCAATTTTCAGAATGACTATAATTTTCCACTACTACCCAGTGAACAAAGACTCCAGAAGTTGGAAATTACAAACTTTGAAAATCTATGACCTCAGTTGGAAATGTAGCCTCCAGCCTGTGCACCCTTGACAGTGGCCAGTGAGTTCTCTTGATGCTAGCACCACAGCATTCTCCCTTCGAACCAATAGACCCATGAATCCTGGGCATTCCTACTGGAGGATCTCAGTCCCTACAGGTCCTCTGCCTAAACCCCTCTGCTCTCTGGCAGGCCAAGCCCTGCTCAACCTTCAAAGTGCATTTCATGCCTCCTGTCCTTCAGGAAGCCTACTTGCTATTCTCCTCGACTGTCATCTATCCTCACTAGAGCAACCATCATCTTACAACCAACCCATTGTTATCATAGAGTCCAGCAGCATAAACCTAAATACAGGAAACACTCAATATTTTTATTGATCAATAAAAAGTATAAACTCATCATTAGTTTATTTTTTTAAGTTTCAGCTAATTTCACACTTGCCTTTCCTCGAGGTAAGGCATACTGAAGTCAACCAATCAGCAAATTTTAACCACATCTGATGAGTTTCAACAAAGAGAAAAGAAGAGACACTCCATCAAGAGTCTAGAACACACTGGGACTAGATTTTATTTTATTCAGACAGGAGTAAGTTAATTTAGAAATAGAATAGCTGGGCATGGTGACACATACCTATAGCCCCAGCTACTTGGGAGATTGTGGCAGGGGAATCACTTGGGCCCAGGAGTTTGAGGTCAGTCTGGGCAACACAGCAAGACTCCCTTCTTAAACAAAACAAAGCAAAACAAAACACAAAAAACTCTATCCTCCAAACTGAATTACATACTTCTCCCATCCCTGATAGTTGAATAAAAATGCTGTTCTTCAGAACTCTTAAAGGTATATATGGAAAGACACTGAACAACTTCACTTGAAATCTATTCTAGAGCTTTTTAAGCATGCTATAAGGAAATCATTTCCTGTGTAGATTGTGCTCATTTTATCTTGTTCTGATGTCTTGGAAAATGGCTCCTCTATCTGATGGCAATTCAATCTAACATGGCACACAAATGCTACACTTTCCATTTTGCTTTTTTTCCCCTAGTACTGGGGACTTAGGCCAGGAGCACTTTACAACTGAGCTATATCCTCAGCCCCTTTTATTTTATTTTTGGACAGCATTCCATTAAATTGCTGAGGCTGGCCTCTAATTTGTGATCCTCCTGCCTTAGCCTACGGAGTCACTGGGATTGCAAACATTCACCAACACATCCAGTCCATTTTTCTTTTGTTAATGTGATCTATCCACATTTTCATGAGACTTCTAAAACTAAGCAAAATATTCCCTAAAGAGTTAAGAAGGTAGCATACCTGCTGATGCCTGGTGTTAGGGAAAGGGAAGTACATTACACTGGGATCAGACCCGGACTTTGCGTTAACTATGTACCATGGCAAAGCCAAGCACCCTGTCTGGTCTTTTATGTCCTCATCTATAGAATGAAGAGACTCTCAAAGTCCTTAAAGTTCTAAACTACTGAGGCTAAAATTTACCAGGTATCTCCAAATATCACTCAGCAACATGGTGACAGATAACATAATAAATGCTACTTCCCTTTCTAGCCCTCCAGTCCCCAGAACCTTCCTCAACTGTTCTTTTAATCTTAAAAAAAAAACCAACACTGTGTCCCAAACTGAAATTAGGTTAAATAGTTTACAATTTCCTCATCCTTAGGTCTTTCCCTATGCAATTTTAGCTATTTCTTAGTATTTAGGTCTTTGAGGGTAAGAAACAAAACTGGCTTCTCTTCTGACCTTGTTTTTGTTTTTGTTTTTTTCCCTGCTAACTGAATGTCCCTGGTTGCACTTATGTTTCTTTCCAATGATTATTTTCACTTGACTATTCCATGGCCACCTCAAACTCAACCTATTTAAATTACATTGGTCATCTTGAGCCTATTTGGCCTTCCCTGGCTCTGCCACTGACACCACCATAGACCCAGGCTCAGGACCTCAGAATGATCTTCCACCCACCCTGCTGTCCACCAGTCATGAAATCCTCATGAACCTTCCTTTATAAGGTCTCCCTCATTTTCTCCTTCCCTTTTTGTTATCACCTCTTTGGTTCAACCCTGACTGCCTGTGCCTAAATGTAGGTTTTAGCATCCTAATTGGTTTATCAACTCTCTTAACTGCTATGGATGAGTTTTCTTTAAATATCACTTTGATAATCCCTTGTCCTGCTCAAAAACTTCAATAGGTCCTTCCTTATAAACTAAGGTCCTCCATGATACCCCTGAACTTCCCTTCTCTTCCGACCTTGTTTCCAGCGTGACAGGGATCTTCTGGCCTCCCCAGTCCATTCACCATTTGCCTTCCTATATTGTCTTGCCCTTTGCCTGCTGCCTGATCTGCCCTCCTCACCCTTCTTCAATGTTCAAATCCTTACTCATTCTCCAAAGTCTATTCCCTCTCTAGAAATTTCTGCCTTCAATTCAGTGGAACATCTTTCCTTTCCTGGAATAGCTCAATTCCAACCAAAACCACAACTTTCCACCATTTCTTATCTAATATACATAATCTCATTTTCTCAATTGACCATGAACTTTTTGAGGAAAAAAAGCTGTTTCTCTTATCTCCTATTATCTCTGGTACCCATTCCATGTTCTTACATAGAGTAGAAACTCCATGAAAGTTTGTTGACAAAGACAATAAACCTGCCCAAATACTGTTAATGGTAACTATTTAGCACACAATCCTCCCACTTTAATTAATCATTAGTAATTAATTGATTAGATATTCTCTCCTCATGGACATAGAGACCAAGGGAGGAAGAATTGGCCAAAGGAAATTCAGACTGGGAAAGTAAAACAAAGGGATTTAATATTCTGTCTAGGTTTCTGAGGTCATTTTCAGTTACAAATCATAAAATAGGATGATGTGCAATAGGTGAGCCCTTACAGATACTAAACTTTTGTACTCAAAGTCAATCCTTTTCTCCCTTCACCCACGTGGAGAATACACCCTAGAAACCTCACTGCCTGAAGCTTGCTCATTTTTTCCTCTTAAATCCTGGATGACTTGCCTTAGGACCCCCTGTATTGGCCATTCATTTGTGTGGGCATCCATGATCCTGGCCTGCTCCTGGTCTTCAAAAGAAATAATGTGATAAGCAGTGAAGGAGCCAGTAGATGCAGGCTGGATCTAAAAAATAAAAAAATTCCCACCCTTTTGAAAGCAGTATTTCCAGCTTAGTCCTTGAATCTTTAACTCCCCCCTATACATGGTATACGTAGGTCCTTCCTCTTGCCTATGATGTAGAGAGAGAATTACTGTAAATGTGGATGTGATGTTCACATAAAAAACATAAAAATCCTCTGTTGAGAGGATTTTAAAATCCTCTAAATTCAGTTATCATGGCTTTTGAATTTACTATTAATAGCCATAATTCTCATTTGTGAAAATTAAATAAATACATAGAGGCAATACATTTGGAAAGTCATTAAAGTGTTAAAATAGAATGTTGGAATCATACAAGAAAATAGAAGCTCATTTATAAGAATCCTGTGACATAAGTCATGTGGGGAAGAAGAGCCAGGTTGAAGTTCAAGCTGTTATTCATCTCCACTGAGGTTCACTTCTTTCCTCTCTCTCAGCAACTTCAGAATATTCTCAAACTTATGATATCCTACTACCACACATTAAGGGTGAAAAATTAAGGGCTCTGCTTAAATATCACTTTATTAGGAAAGTTTTCCCTGATCCCCACATATAAAAGAGGGGTTACAGCCTCTACTCCATATCTCCCTTTCATTGTTTTGTTTTTCTCTACAGCATTTACTATCAAATGATAACGCTATCTATTTAGTTGTTCATTGACCATCCTGGCCCACCAGCTTTTTTACCTTTTGATGCCTTAGATGATGCCTATGCAGTCTGAAAAATCTAAACCAGAGTGTAACACATATTCTGAATAAACAGGTGTCAAACAAATGAATGAACCAATCTCACAGTTTGGAAAGACCAAAGGAAACAAAACCACACCCACCAGAACTATTTGAAATATGAACTAAGGACTTAGCATAGAGTGGTCAAGAACATCAAACTGAAAGAGTACACAGGGATCAGGCAGCCAAACCCCATCACTTTACAAATAAAAACAATGAGAGGTTAAGTGACTTGACTAAATCATAAGCTCTTGTTTTGACAGAAAAAAATGCAATGGTTGACTAGAGTGCCAAATTCTCATGCAAATATGGTCATTATGGAATCCACAAACCCAGTGAGGTGGGCCTCATAAATAAATGGAATAAAGTGGCTGTGAGGTCAGGCCCCTTGCCCAAGTATATCAACCTCACTGCTGGTCATTAACACTGTGACTTTATTCCTTTGGATCTTGAGGGTTTTGTTTGTTTCTTTTGTGGTGCTAAACCCAGAGCCTGGTATATGCTAGGCAAGTGCTCTATAAACTGAGCTACGTCCCCAGCCCCTTGACTGCATGTGTGTGTGTGTGTGTGTGTGTGTGTGTGTTTTAACACATGTTACTCTGTTATCAGCTAACACTTTAGCCAGTTATAAGGAACACTGAGAGCATATACACTAGGTGGCAATAGGAGATGCTGATGGAGAATCTGAGGGATTTTTGTTTTTTGTTTTTGGTACTAGGAAGTGAACCCAAAGGTGCTTTACCACAAAGCTACATACCCAGTCCTTTTTATTTTTTATTTTTATACAGGATCTCCCTAAGTTGCTGAAATTTCATTAAATTGCTGAGGCTGGCCTCAAATTTGCAATCCTCCTAACTTAGCCTCCCTAATTGTTGGGATTATAGATGTACACTACAGCAGCCAGTAAGAATCTAAGTTTTGAAATATGGAAGATATGGATTAAAATCCCAAGTCCATGATTTAAATAACTGTTTAAGGGATGGGAATGTAGCTCAATGGTAGAACACTTGCCTAGTACATATGAGGCCCTGCATTCAACCCCAGCACCACAAAAATAAATAATTAATTAATAACTGAAAAAATTAATTAACCTAAGAATCTGATTAGCTCAGTTTCTGGTATGATTATAAGATTCTAGTAGCGATTAATATTTTGCTTTGCAGTTTTTTCTAGAACAAAGCTGGAAATTCAACCCTAGTCTGAGATTAGTGTGATAAAAGAAAAAGCAAACATTGGATTCTCCTGAGGCTCTAGATGTAAATATCTTCAAAGGTAGGAACCATATGGTTAGCTTCTTCTGTTGTTCAAAGAATCTAGCTTAGAAGTGATCACCGCTGCAAGAGCAAGAATAGGGAGGCTTGGCCTCATCAGCCTAGCCGAGATAGGAAAGGAATCCACCAGTAACCAGGCAACTTGGCAATAGTGGCCCTAAACATGAGTTTAGAGCTGGATTAAAGAGCTGCCTGGCACCAATCTATCAGAAGTATTAAAATATCCCTGAAAATGTGATAGGGAAGAAACTGTATTATCAGGATTTCAGTATCGTATGGATTGAAAAGTATCTTATATTTCAGTATCTTATGGATTCAATAAGCTTCTTGAGGGTGTGTATTTGGGGTAGGTTTGGGGTCTCCTAGATACAGGTTTGAACAGCAACATATAGTCACCAAAATGTGTTCTGAGACGACTGAGTCTGATTTTATTGTAGGATTCTTGTTTTGCTGAGTGGTGTAGCCAGTGCGAGGCCAGAGCTGAACGGATTCTGGACAGGAAACAGTACTACCCTTGGCAGGGCGGTTCTTTTCCATCCTTCTTCCATGGAAGGATCAGTTTCTCTTCATTCAAATGTTGAATACTGAAAGAAATTCTGATTCAATAAATATTAGGGATTTAGCCTTTATTGGTTATCTTGATCCAGCTCTGTCTGTGGGACCTTAATTTTAAATCTCAGGAGCTCCATCTCACTAACCCCAGCTCATGAGCTCTGCAAATCGCTATCTCACCATGATATCTGGGGCTGCTCTTCTAGTCAGAACCTTGGAGAGGCTGCCCTGGATGGGGCTCCCCAGGTGTCCCTGTAGCCAGGGAGACCTTAGTTGATTTGTGGTTTGCTGCCTGTAACAGCTAGTGACCGGACTACCTGAACTTAATTGATTTATTTCATAGCATTTCAAACAAAATTTTTTAGTAGTTAGCATGTGTGATGTTAACTATAGTAGTTAGGCTGTATGAATGATCACAGTGCTTTTTTTTTTTGATACCAGGGATGAAACTCAGAGGTATTTGACCACTGAGGCACATCCCCAGCCCTATTTTGTGGTTTATTTAGAGACAGGGTCTCACTGAGTTGCTTAGTGCCTCACCATTGCTGAGGCTGGCTTTGAACTTGCGATTCTCCTGTCTCAGCCTCCCAAAGTGCTGGGTTTACAGATGGATCACAGTGCCTTTCACCAAACATTTTCATGCCTATGTACCTCCATTCCTCCATCCTCTATCCCTCAAATGTTTTTTCTTACAGAATGAAATGTTTCTCATCTTTCAAGTCTCAATTTGCACACTCCCTTCTTTATGAAAATTGCTCTGATCCTCCAAGTCAAAATTAGTCCATCTTTCTTCTTCTGCATTCTCAGGCCATATTATTAGTATGTCTTCCTTCCAGGAATTATAGGCAATGGTCTTTATGTCTGGTTCTCATACAACAGTATAAGCTCTACTGGGTGGGGACCATTTCTTACTCATGTCTGTTGTAACTGGCAGGCAACTGGTTCCTTTTTAAAATTTTTTTAAATTTTTGACAAATTATAATTTGTTATGATGTATGTGTACAATGTGGAAAGATTAAATCAAGTTAAATAACATATCCTTCATGCATATACTTGTTACTTTCATGGTGAAAACATTTGAAATATATTCCCTTAATGATCATGGAATATATAATAGATTATTAACTACAGTCATCTGCTATGCAATAGATCTCAAAACACCTACTCCTTCTAACAGAAGCTCATACCCTCCAACCATCACTCCACTCCACCCCAGCCTCTGGTAACCAGCACTCTACTTTCTACTTCTATGAGCTTGACTTTTTTTAGGTTTGTATATAAGAGAGATCTTACAGTACTGTCCTTCTCTCTGGCTTATATTTCTTAGCAGAATGTCTTGCTAGCACAGAGTGCTAAGCTTGAAGCCACAGGACAAACAGCACATCTCCTTATAGTAGCAACTTTATTCAATTTTTTAAAAGTCATATATCTTAAATGCTCCGATGTTTTATAGAGAGAAGTTCAGAATTAGCTTGAGTTTTAAAGATAAATACATTTATAGGCTGGGGCTGTAGCTCAGTGGTAGAGCACTTGACTAGCATGTGTGAGGCACTGGGTTCAATCCTCAGCACCACATATAAATAATAAATGAATAAAATAAAGATCCATCAACAACTAAAAAAATTTTTTTTAAATTAAAAAAAGAAAAATAAAGACAAATACATTTGTATCATTTGTTCCCATTCCTCTGATATGAATAGTTTGAAAGCTTTTTGTATTGGCCCTCAACACAGGTTTTAATTTAATTTAAAATTCTAGGGATTGTTTATGGCTAATGGTTTCTTTCCCCAAAGAAAACAACACAACTTTATTTGCTTATATTGATAGCAAAGAAATCCATTCTGTCATTTAACTTATTGAGTTAGAAAAGAGCAAACTGGAAAAATCAATGCTATTTCACCTAAATTGTAAATTTTGTATTAACAAAAGTTTACTATTAAGGGGCTGGGGCTGTAGCTCAGTGGTAGAACACTTGCCTAGCATGCGTGAGGCACTAGGTTCGGTTCTCAGCACCACATAAATATAAGCAAATAAAATAAAAGTATAAGAAATACAATAACATTATAAAAAAAGTTTACTATTCAAATATGTAGAATGAAAATCTTCTAGAGCATTACCCTTTGACAAAAGAATAAATACTCCTTTGTATTAAAAAAATTGTGTGTGTGTGTGTGTGTATGTGTGTGTGTGTGTGTCTGGGAACACACATACTCTTCTTTCTTGCTCATTATAGGTAGAAGGGTCAATGAGAAACCAAATGACCCATTTGGAGCTGCTGGAAGAGGTAGTGGGGCAGGGAACAGAATCAGGAGTGAGTGATTCACCCTGAGACACCAACACTAACTGGACTTGGCATAGGGCTCACCACAGCCAAGGGGCTAATGTGCCACCTGAATTTTGAGTTTTATCTATAGCTCTTTTAACTTGTAAATAGTTTCAGAACTTTATTATCCAAAAGACTATTATGGACACTCAGAGTATCCAATAAATGCTTTGACTTATACGTAAAAATTTATGTAGGTTCATTGTTATCTGGTGAAAGGGTTCAGAGATCACATCAGTCTTTCAAAGGAGTTCATAATTACTCTCTCAAAAATAAAGACCCACTGCACTTCTTTGAGATTCTACAATAAGATGCCTAATGTTCCCCAAGTGAGCATTTCAGTGATTGGGGAGTTTTTTTTGTTTGTTTTGTTTTTGAGACAAGGTCAGATCTCAGACCTTGTTGCTCAGGTCTGGAATTCCTGGGTTCACCCAATCTCCCTCCTCAGCCTCCAGAGTAGCTGGGACTATAGATGCATACCACCATGCCCAGCTTCAGTTATTGTTTAAAGGTAGATAATTATTCTAGTAAAGGCATACAGTAAATTCAACCTCCTCGATTCATTGATTTTTTAAAAAAGTAGACAGGAAATGTTACAGTGACAACTACATTAGACAACAGGAAATACATGGAAGAATTTATACCAAAATGCTAATGGCGGTTATTTAAAAACAGAAATGGAGTTAAGGATGGGACGAGTTTTCAAATTTTACTTAAACTCTTCTGCCTTAATCAAGTTTGTTTACTGTATAGTAGTACTTTTTAGTTTTGAAATATGAAAATGATGTTTTAAACTATAGGACCTTTTTTCTTAAGTATGTCAAACATCTAGCTTCTAATCCCAGCTCAGGAACCTGGTTAATTTTGAGATCCTGAGAAAGTGCAACTTTGTAATCTTCAGAGTTTCCTCAACTGTAAAATGGGCATGAGTTACCTACTCTATAAAGTCATGTGATAAAGCCCATCTTTTTTTAAAAATCTTTTTTAGTTGCAGATGGACACAATACCTTTATTTTATTTTTTATTTATACATAGTGCTGAGGATCAGCAGGCCCCACACATGCTAGGTAAGTGCTCTACCACTGAGCCACTACCTGAGCCCAACAAAGCCCATCAAAGTAGGGACTCAGTACCTGTTAATTCAACGTAAAGTAAATGTTGTCTCTCCTAAGACTTTTTTGCAATCCCCAAAGCCAACCAAAATAGAAATCAATTAAAACATAGTTCATTCCTGTGCAATGTTGTAAGCATTCATACATGCAGTAAAAGTCTGATGTAACATGGCTGGTTTTTAAGATGGCTATCAGCCCTCACTGTTAACTAAGGAAATTCCTAATTTGTTTATTTCATGGCTTTTAAACAAAGAAGTTTGCACAATTCTTCAAAGCAATTCAATAGTTCTGCTTCAACAATGATCACTGGTGTAAACTAAGATCTCAGTTCTTCTGTGTTCTTAATAGAAACAAGTTTTTTGCAGTTTCCACTCACCTCATGCCCTGTCTCCAGCAGGAGACATCACATCATGTTTTTTGAAGTCTTCTTCCAGACTTCTCTAGAGGTTCTGTAAAAAACAAAATGTCATTGACATGACAACTACCTTACATTTTATACCATCCTTTTGCCAAATAAATTTATAATTAAAAGTTGTTATTACATATGCAATTCATTATTGAAAATTTCCAATTGTTCAAAACTATATAAAGTAAAAAAGTCAAAGTCCTTGTTTCTCTTAGCCTTTAACTTTTAAGTTATTTGGTGTTGAGGAGGCACAACTACCTCAATATTTGTATCTTTGGAGTGACTAATGAAAATAAATGTATATGCATTTTTTAAATATTTTTTTAGTTGTAGATGGACACAATATCTTTATTTTATTTATTTTTATGTGGTGCTGAGGATTGAACCCAGTGCCTCACACATGCGAGGCAAGCGCTCTACCACTGAGCCACAATCCCAGTCCCAAATGTATATGCATTTAAAAAAAGAATTCATCAATATTGCTTATGGTGCTTTGCTTGATCAGAAGAGTCCAAACCAGTTGACTTGACCCTAAAATATTAAAAACCCTAAATATAGAGGGTTTTTTCCTAAGTACCCTACACTAAATTCAATCACCTACTTCAAGTGTCAAGTGAAATGTTTTTCTGTAGGGGCTAATTGAAGTGATCTACAATCAATATTCCCTACAAATCTATTTGGAAAACATTCTGTGATTTTTTTTGTGTGGTTTTTTGTTTTGGTTTTGGGTTTTTGTCAGCATTACAGCAGATCCCAGACCAGCTATAATTTTATTTTTCATCCTTGGAAGCATCTGGGGGCAGTTTTGCCAACTCATTGAATCTTTCTGGACTTTGCTTTCATAGGCAGTCTGATTGGCATAGTAATGATATACTCAGGTCAATGTAGATGTGAGGTTAAGGGAGATGAGGGCTGGAGAGGACAGGGATAGGAAGAGCGAAACTGACTGAGTCACCTTTGTCATTTTGTCAAGGGCCCCATTCTTGTCTAAGTGAATCTATGCTTATTTCCAGCTTGGCTTGTTCTTTTTTTTGTTTTGTTTTGTTTTCTTTAACTACTGATATTTTTTCTTAAAAGATTGTTTTGGACATAATGCTATACTTTGTCCTAAAGAGATGTAAGAGGGCTGGGCGTGGTGGCGCATGCCTGGAATCCCAGCACTTTGGGAGGCTGAGACAGGAGAATTGCCAGTTCAAAGCCAGCCTCAGTAATGGCGAGACGCTAAGCAACTCAGTGAGACGGTGTCTCTACATAAGACACAAAATAGGGCTGGGGATGCGGCTCAGTGGTCGAGTACCCCTGAGTTTAATCCCTACTATCAAAAAAAGAAAAAAAGAAATACAAGAGGTAATGGAAAGCCTGATAAGGTCTGTCTGAACAGTTAGCTGCCATCCAGTATAGAGTCTTTTTTTTTCTTTAGAACCCCTGTTAAAAGAGTATATTTATCCTTTCTTCCTCACAGTTAGGTGTAACCATGAGACTACATTTCTACCTGTGTGATGTTAAGAAGAAATAGTGTGAGTGGCCTCTGAGAAATCTCCTTAAAAGTGAGAGCACATCTTTACTTCCCATTCCGTCTTCCTGATGGCGGAACACCAGTGAGGCAGATGGAGCCCTAGAAATGCTCTTTGACTAGAAGTGACAGCAGAAGAGCAAGACAGAAGGAACCTAAGTCCCACACACCAAGGAACTGCAGATCTGGACTGCTTGCCTCTAAACTTCTGATTTTTGTCTTTGTTTTTCATTTTAGTGTAAGAAAAAAATAAACTTCTAGCTTGTTGAATATTAGTTTTTACATCATACAGATGAACTCGGTCCTTATTGATATGCTGACCCTTTAAGAAGTGATCCAGAAACAAGAACCATTCTTTTTTCTGAAAAGTTTTCTTACATTTCCTTTCAGCCTACATGTGCTTTCTACTTACCAACAAGTGCTCCACTCTTGAAAAGCCTACGGTGTATCACTTTAGCCCTTTTTCCTCCCTTTCCTCCTTTCATTGCTCATATTTTAGTATTCACTCATGTGAGTTCTTCATCTGGGAACTTGGAAAAAATGGGGCCACTCTACTGGGGGGGGGGAGTTAGCTGAAATTAAGTTTTTAGCTTTTTGTGGGTTATAGGAAAAGCAGTTCATTTGAATTCGGTGAACACACACACCGAGTAAAAGGCATTGTGCACCACATAAAAATAAAATAAAGATATTCTGTCACCTACAACTAAAAAATAAATTAAAAATAAATAAATAAATAAAAGGCATAGTGCTAGGTGCTGAGAGAAATATAAAGATGGCATTGTTCCTGCTACAAGAAGCTTCCAGTCTAGTAGGAAAGATGAGTCACATAAGTAACTATAAGACACAATTGATTGTGACAAATGAAATAAGAAAGGTATAAAGTGCCTAAAACTTTCAGAGGAGAAAAAGATGTGTTCTGTGGAAATGCGAGAAAGAATTGGAGCTGGGCTTCGCTGGAAATGGTAAAAACAGGATCAACAACGGAATCTAACACACTGCATAGTGGATTTAGGGACTCTAGGGAGCCTGGAGGGTTGGGGAGAAGGTAAGTAGAGACAAGCAGATTGGGGACAGATGGAGAGCCATAAATATCTTCTTTGGAGCTTGCTCTGTAAGTGGAAAGAATAAAGAGTCACTGAAAGTTTCTAAGCAGTAGAGTAACAAGATGATGACTCCAGTGGCACTTAGAGGAAAGACAAGCTGCAGAGGCCAGCAAGCAGGCCCCACAATAAACCAAGTACAAGATAATTATAGAAAGCTACCTATTAGAAAGGAAAGGAGGGCACAAACAGACGCAACATTTTAGAGGTTACTGCATAAGCTAAATGGATGCTTTGCCTAAGAAAAAGACTTGGATTATAACTCTCAGATTCAGAAGTGAAAAATGTGTCCTTAAAAAAATTTTCAGCTAAGTGCTGTGGTGCACACCTCTAATCCCAGTAATTTGAGAGGTTGAGTCAGGGGGACTGTGAGTTTGAGGCCAGCCTTACCAACTTAGTGAGACCTTGTCTCAAATTTCAAAAATTTAAAAAGGGGCTGAGGACATAACTTTGTGCCAGAATGTCACTGAGTTTAATCCCTAGTACCACCAAAAAAAGAAATAAAAATAAAAATTCCTCTAAACTTAGGCTGAATATACCCTCATAATGAACTTGTTGGTCTACAATAGTAACAGGGCCTTAACTTTATTTCCCCCAGATGTCAACTAACCCCCTTAGGAAAGAGTATTGAAAGAGTATTGAAAAGAATTTCAGGGGGCTGGGGTTGTGGCTCCATGGTAGAGCGCTTGCCTAGCATGCGTGAGGCACTGGGTTCGATTTTCAGCACCACATAAAACTAAATAAATGAAATAAAGGTCCAACTAAAAAAATATTTATTTTTATTTTTTTAAAAATATTTTTTTAGTTGTAGATGGATGCAATATCTTTATTTATTTATTTATTTATTTATTTTTATGTGGTGCTGAGGATTGAACCCAGTGACTCATGCATGCGAGGCAAGAGCTCTACCACTGAACCACAGCCCCAGCCCCTAACTAACTAAAAAGAATATTTAAAAAAAGAATTTCAGTAAAGCTGGGCGTGGTGGCACACACCTGTAATCTCAGTGGCTTGGGAGGCTGAAACAGAAGGATTGCATATTCAGTCAGCCTCAGCAACTGAGGTCTTAAACAATCTCAGTGAGATTCTGTCTCTAAATAAAATACAAAAAAGGCTGGGGATGTGGCTCAGTGGTTGAGTGCCTCAGGGATTCATCTCCAGTACAAAAAAAAAAAAAAAGAATTTCAGTGAAGAAATACATCCAGGGTTGGAGATGTAGCTCAGAGCACTTGCCCAGAATGTTCAATCGTGGGTTATGCAAAAAAGAAACATAAAAAGGGAATCCAAATACAATCTTTCCTTCTTTCCCATTGTTCATCGTTTGCCCAGGTGTGGGCACCTCACACAGTAAGGTTCTTATGCTTTTTACAAATCATTTCTTTAACCATTTCTATACACTAACTCAAACCACCCCACCCATCTACATACTTTATAAGAAATCAATGAAAATGCAAAAGGAAGAGGCTTTATAGAGAACATACGAATTTTCTAATATTTGCCTCTTCGTTGCTTACTAAACCCAGGCCAGCATAGCCTGAGGAAAAGTGGAAAGGTCTAGCATAGACCCACATAAAGGCGCTGTATCCTCAAATAGCTCTGAGATAAGTAGGTCCCAAAGACAGATCCCAGACAGCTACTCCCTTGTTGTTGGAGAATAAATTCTAGAGATTTCTTCAAATGGATAAATTTGACCATCTGACCAGCTGCTACTTTTGTTATTTTTCTTATTACTTTAGGAAGATTTAAACAGGTATTGATACCTAATGACCTCTTTATCAATAAGGCAGGAACAAACAAAATGTAAATCATAAACCTACTGATCAGAAGAGCATCCTGTATAATATTTAGCAAATTATGATTTGTTTAGTTCATCTTATTTGGGGCACTGAAAGTGCCTTACAAATAAAGTAGCAAGGATATTTTTTTCCCTTTGGTGACAACCAGGTGGTTCCAGCACTCTCTCCAGAAGCACAAGTGATTAATCAAGTCCTTGAGGACCAATAGCAGTAATGTGATGAATGTTGGTTAAAGTGTGTTTTTCTCTAATGCGAATTAAAAGGGCTCAGTATTTCAACCCTGTTCCTGAGAGATTATCATTATTTTATTATAAAAATCTAGAAACTAAGAAAAATTTTGAGGAACTCATACTGCAGTCCTAAAGTCAAAATGAAAATAAAATATTCTTTACCTGGAGGGAAGTGGGGTTTCATGGATTGAGTTTCACCTGAAAATATATGGACCTTTTCGTATGATTTTACCTATTTTTTTTTAACAGAAATGGTGGACTGATTTCTAAAGATTCTCAAAACAATCCTTGACCCTCCTCCCCAAATGTTAAGAACTACTGTCATTAAAGGGAAAGAAGGAAATGGAGGAGGAAGTGAAGGAGAGGAAGGAAGTCTCTGACTATGCTTAAAGTTTACTAGTGGCTTTCTATAGTGAGGTACACTCATATATGGAGAAGAGGAAAGGACAGAGGAGAAACAAAGAGAATCCAGGAGTCTCATCAATTCTGGCACAAATTGAAATAGATCTATACATGGCAGTTCACTTCTCCATTAACTTTAGCTTCAAAATGTATCATTTATATTTGTATTAGAAGTTCACAATAGTGTGATCTTCCTTTCAAAAGCCTTGAGTTTTCAAACAGGTTTAGATTATGTCTTTAGAGCCCATAATATTATAAAAACATAGACATTAATTACATTTGTAGAAACTGCTTAGAATAAATCAATATGTGGCAAAACATTTTTTCTCTTGTATAAATTTCTGATTATTTATGTTGAATCCTTCAGAAGTAGCATTTAAGGAAATAGGTATAGTTTTTATGGCTATTTGATTTTGTATTGAAAGAAGTTAATAAAAAGATAAAAGGGTGGTACAAAGACATTTCTATTCATTCAGAACACTGCTATTTCAGCACACAAAAACTCATGCAATTCCAATATTAATTTTAACAGACTCCTTTTCTCACTTAAGAATAGAAAGCCCTGGGGCTGGGATTGTGGCTCAGTGGTAGAGCGCTTGACTCGCAATCGTGAGGCACTGGGTTCGATCCTCAGCACCACATAAAAATAAATAAAATAAAGATATTGTGTCCATCTACAACTAAAAAAAAATTAAAAAAAAAATAGAAAGCCCTAAAGTGAAACCCAATTCTTCTCATCATGCTCCCTAAACCCCGTAAAGTGATTCACAAATAAATGCCCCTGTGTAATTAATTGGCACACATTTTCAATCAGCATATTTATTTTTTCTGTACATAGAGGAGTGAACTCAGAGATCTGGTATCCTCTTTCTTTGTTACAAAGGTATAAACCAACCTCCCACCATCCCTAATCTTTTTCATTCTTTAATTATTTTTATTCCCAAAGAGGTATGTACATGTTGGAATTATGCTGCCCTGTAAATCAAGAATCCTGTCATTCTTTCTTTAAGGTTGCTCTGAAAATTTAACTCAACGTTTACTAAATTTGTAAATAGGCAGAACAACTTCAATCCCCAAACATTTTATTAGTTGACAACAATGCAAAAGTGGATTAAGACATAATATAAAAATTAAGCAAGGAAATGAATGAACGTTTTACAAATGGTTATAACTTTTGAATAAAAAGTTATTTAGTTATTTATGTGCTAAAGTGCCTTAAGTCAATGTTAGTCTATTTTGAAATTAAATTATAGCACCATATGGTAGGGATGGATGGGTTTTCTTCTCTTACAAAAATATTTTCCCTTCTAATGCCTCTTCAAGTACATAAAAACACACACTTACCCCATGTTGCTTGCTGTGGTTATAGCATCCTCAATCAAGGCTGATCTGAATTCTGAATTAACTTAAAGATTATAAAAAGAAGCAGTAGAGAGGTTTGACTTCCCCTGAAACGAGACTGTCATATGCTAACAGGCTTTTAAATGAGGAAAACTAGTGTCTCTTCTAATTATATAAGCTCCAGGTCAAATTCTAGCATCAACTAATCAAGTAACTGAACTGCCTCTAGTTTCAAGGAGTAAAAGGAAGGAAACCATTTAACAGGAATGACTTTGGTATCTTAGAACACAGAAAACTTGTACACTGAAAAATTAGTAATACAGCAATAAAAATTAAATATTTTAAGAGTAAAAAATATATCTTGCTACTTTAAATAATTTGAAGAAAATTATAAGGGAAAATTCAGTTTGTAGCAAAGCAGATGCTTTTCTAAAAAGTATTTTTCATAAGTTTTGAATTTGTGTTATATGTCCTGGATCTGGAAAACATCCTCTCACATTATTTTAACTTTTCTAGTATTTATCTCTTTATAAATTCTAGTACAATAATAATAATATTTCATTTAAAACCATACTGGCTAATGCTAAGCAGTACATCCAAAATTGTCCAATTTTCAAAAATGTATCTTTGAACATTTACCTTTTGAAATTAAAAACAAAGCTATTATTATGAGAAACCAACAAAATGCGATTTTGATTTCAACATTTTAAGACACTTAACCCAAATTTATATTAGTACAGTAAAAAATTAAAATATCACTTTTGTAATGATATATTAAGAAATGTAAATATTTACAAGATTTTGGATAAAGAAATATGACACAGAAGCTATCTATTGCATGCAAACACTTTTTTTGTCAAGTTTGGAATAAAGTTTTAATGCAAACAGATCTTCAGTGTAATTTTTAAAATGTAGCTAGTCTGATAATTTTTTCATTCAAAATTATTTTATTTTTAAAAATTGTACATATTTATGGAGCACAGTATGATAAATTTATGATACTTTAAAATTATTTTTATCTAAAAGATAAAGTTTTCTGTTGTAGAATATGTGATGTCACACAGATCTACTTTTTAAAGAAATATAATTCACAAACCACACATAAAATTCACCCCTTTGAAGTAAACAAGTCAGCAGTTTTTAGCATATTTACAAGATTTTCACCTCTATCTAATTCTAGAACATTTCCATCATCCAACAAAGGAACTCCATGACTCCCTAAGCCTCCCTCTAGTTTTGAGCTATTATGAATGTCTTAGTCTGTTTAGCGGCTACAACAAAATGCATTAGACAGAGTAACTTATAAACAACAGAAATTTATTGCTCACAGTTCTGGAGGCTGAGAAGTCCCATATCAAGATGCCAGCAGATTAAGTATGTTTGCTCTCTTCAAAGATGGCACCTTCTTGTTACATCTTCACATGGCAGAAGGTACAAGCAAGTTCCCTTACACCTCTCATATAAGGTCACTGATCTGCCCTCATGACCTAATCACCTCCTACTGGGGATTAGGCTATTAGGTTTCAATGTAAATTTTGAAGGGGCATAAACATTCAGACCATAGCAATTAGTAATGTTGCTGTGAACATTCACATAAAAGTCAATTATCTTGGGTGTATACCTAGGAATTGCTGAGTCATACAATAGCTCTAACTTTTTGAGGAACTAAAGAGGGTCGGACCTGTCCACAGGTAGCTGCACCATTTTACATTCCCACAGATATATTTGAGGGTTCCAAATTTTTGGCATCCTTGAAAACATTTGTTATAGTCAGTTTTGTTTTTTAAATGTAGCTATCCTAGTGATTGTGTAGTGTTATCTCACTGTAGATTTAAATTGAGTTTCCCTAAAGAGAAATGATAATGAGCATTTTTTGTAGATATATCATCTGTGGAGAAATGTATATTCAAATCTTTTGCTCATTTTTTAATTGGGTCCTCATGTGTGTGGGTGTGGTGGGGGTGGTGGTGATGGGGATCAAACTCAAGACCTAGTACACTTTAAGCACTCTTTCACTGAGCTACACCCTAGATTGTCTTTTTATTATTGAGTTGTAAGAGTTCTTATATTCTGGAGACTAAACTGCATTAGTGCTATGATTTTATTGTTATAATTTCTTTCTAATTTGGTTCTGACATCTGTTAAGAGGGGCATAAGCCAAAATAGACAATGTCAAGGAGAACCCTGCAGGGATGAAATTCAGATTCAGGTGAAACACAATGAAGGGGTGAAATCAAAATGCATAAAATAGAACAAACTTATCTAACAGGTCCCAGAGAGTTTAGGGAAACCCAGGGGTGACAGGGAACTCAACCAACAGGTGAGAAGTGGGAGGAAAAAGGACCTGTGGGGCTGATGCCTTTGTTAAGTTTCACCCATATTAACCATTTAGGCGTTCCCTTGGTGGTTGTGGACTGGCTCATTTAAAGAGAACTTGGGAAGGGGAAAAACTTAGGTCACTCACATTGATCATCAGATTTTATTGGGGCCACCAGCTATGGAATGTGTTGGGTTTGGGGTCAGTAGGATGAGGAACAAGCATGCTATATCACAACACATCACAAAGGCAGGGAAAAGGATGGGATATGGCTGTGTTTCAACCAACCTATGTCAGGACTAAAAATGGATGCTGGGGCAGAAACTATGTTAATTTTTTTATTTTTTTTGGTATCAGAGATTGAACCCAGTGGTGTTTGAACCACTGAGACTGAAACCACTGAGCCACATCCCCAGCCCTTTTTCATTTTTTATTTTGAGAAAAGATCTTACTAATTTGCTTACTCTCACTAAATTGCTGAGTCTGCCTTTGAACTTGGGATCATCCTGCCTCAGCCATCTGAGCCAATGGGATTGTAGGTATGCACCACCACGCCTAGACTATGTCAAATTTATGACAATCAGACATATGCTCTGAGGCTGGATTTGAACTTGTGATCCTCCTGCCTCAGAGCCTGTCAGGATGGCTATTCTCAAAGACAAAAGACAACAAAGCAAAAGCAGTGGTACACAGTTACCCAGAAGACTGAGACAGGAGAATTGCAAGTTCAAGGCCACTTTGGGCAACTTAGTGAGACCCTGCATCAAAATAAAAAAGGTTGGGGGTGTAGTTCAGTGGTAGAGTGTTCCTGGGCTCAGTCCCAGTATGGGAAAAAAGAAAAAACAACAAAACCAGACAACCAATGTCGGTGAGGATGTGGGAATATAAAATGTTGCAGTCACTATGGGAAATAATATGAGGATTCCTCAAAATTTTTTAAAGTAGAACTACTATATGATCCAGCAGTCCTACTTCCAGGTATTTGTCTAAAAGAATTGAAGTCAGGATTTGAAGAAGCATTATAACTCCTTGTTCACTGTAACACTATTCACAATAGGTAAGATGTAGAAACAACTTTCTGTCCAGAAACAGAAAAAAAAAAAAAAAAAGTGGTACACACATACAATAGAATACTATTTAGCCTTTAAACGATTCCACTTATTGGGCTATCTAAAATAGCCCAATTCATAGTATCAAAAAGTATAATAGTGGTTACCACGGGTTGTAGGGGAGAGGAAATGGGGAATTATCAATCAATGGGTATAACATTTAGTCAGGCAAGATGAATAAGCTAGGGGCTGGGATTGTAGCTCAGCGGTAGAGCACTTGCCTCGCATGCGTGAGGCCTTGGGTTCGATCCTCAGCACCACATACAAAGCAGTAAAAATAAAGACATTGTGTCCATCTACAACTAAAAAAATATTAAAAAAAAAAAGATGAATAAGCTATAGAGATTTGTATCACATTGTACCTATAGTCAGCAATAATGTACACAACATTTTTATTAAGTGGGCAAACTTCATGTTAAGCATTATAACAATAAAAAAATGCAGTAGGGACCAAATATCTTCATACTTATACAGGATAATGCAGGGAAAAATTTTTTTCTCCCAAAATAAATATGAAAGCACAAACTAGGAAAAAAAAAAAAACAAGATGACAAAATGCAGGATTGGAAATTGACTTTGCCAAGATCTGGACAGTTCTGCTCTATTTATTAAAATAGGCAAACTCTGAATTGAATCACATACTATATTCAAAACCATATGATAATGAAAATAAAATTTAAAAAGGCATAAGTGAGTGATAGTTTTATTGGCAATTTTATGGAGGTACTGTATGAAGTCATTTCAGATGACAAATTTAGTTGTTCTGCTTACAAAGGGAAAGCTTCAATTGCCACATTTAAACTTCAATGCAGAAGATCTACATTTGGAACTTTAGTCTCAGGCCCGGAGCAGCTGTGAAATGGAAGTTACCACTCCATTCTAGTCCACAGACATCAGTATATTCTCCTTCACCTTCCACCCTGCAACAGTGAAAAACAAGTTTGTGTGTTAATCAAAATGAAGAATCTACAGTACAGAAATAAGACTGTCTAGCATATTATACCTTATGTATGAAGCATATCAAAATTGCAAAGCTTCATTCATGTTTTATTTTACTTTTATTTTCCTACAAGCATATGCTCAGAAAGGGCAATAATGGGTATATTTCTACAGTTTGAAAATTAACTAATTTTGCTCAGATTTTAAAAATTACCCTAGTAAGTTTGGGGATGTAGCACAGAGATAGAACACTTGCCTAGCATGCACAAGGCCCTGGGTTCAATAACCAGGATTGTAGGGGAAAATAAAATTAGCCTACTGAAAAGGTTCATACATGTCAGGTCAAAATGAAATAAATAATTATGAAATTACCTCCAAGGCTACTTTAAAAATCTAACAAGATATTTCAAGTGAAAGTTGCTGTTGGCCTAATTTTTCTCAGTAATTGCAGAAAGTTTTTCATTTGCAAACTGACTACAAAAAATTCTATATTAATAGAGAAGTAAAGGGGATAAATAAATAGTCTAATGAAGCCAGGTGCAGTGGCGCAAGCCTGTAATCCCAGCACTTAGGGAGGCTGAGACAGGAGAATCTCAAGTTCAAAGCCAGCCTCAGCAATGGCGAGATGCTAAGCAACTCAGTGAGACCCTGTCTCTACATAAAACACAAAATAGGGCTGGGGATGTGGCTCAGTGGTCAAGTGCCCCTGAGTTCAATCGCCAGTACCAAAAAAAAAAGTCTAATGAATTATCACCATGATATTCTCTTTTTGAGGCTTATAATGGTCCTAGCCTCTCTTAAAATACTCCCCATCCCCTAAAATAACAATACTTGGAAAGTATATACATTATAAAAGAACATTTAGCATTAACTAAATATAATATTTAAGTAAGCAAAGACTATTTTGTAATTATAGCAATTTTTAAAAATTTAAGCTTACCTATTTTCATTGAAATTTCCAGTGTACTTTGCCCCAGTTGGGAATATGTAAGTTCCCAATCCATGAAACATATTGTCCTTAAATTGTCCTTCATATACTGCTCCTGAAAAATGCTCAAGTTTTCCAAAACCATTCATCTGTTTGTAAAAAAGAAAATGACCTCAGAAATGAAACTTCAGTTTCCCCAGAGTCTTTAAAATCTATACACATCTAAGTCTATCATTAACTTAAGTCATGATTTAGTCATTCTTTATTTCCACAAAAGAGACAAATTTGCCAGGTGTGATGGTGCATGCCTATACTCTCAGCAACTTGGGAGGCCAAGGCAGGAGGATCACAAGTTCAATATCAACCTGTGCAATATAGTGAGACCCTGTCTCAAAATTAAAAATAAGAAAGGCTGATATGTAGCTCAGTGGTAGTATGACCCTGGGTTCAATCCCTAGTATTAAAAAAAAAAAAGACAAATTTATTATTGTCCTTCCTCTGTGTCTATCTGTGAAGCCCACTAAATCAAATGTGGGGGCATTTGAATATATGGGAGTCCATGATGATGTATTAGGATCCTCAAGATACCTTAAATATATCAGAAATCTTAAAGGGCCACTAGTTTAGTTAGCTCAGGAATAGTATGGCACTGTTAGCTCGGGCAATAGCAGAGAGCCATGTAGAATGTGAATTTGGAGTCAAATAAACCTGAGTACACATTCTTGTTTTATCACTTACTAGCTGGGCAAGAAACCTGAGCCTGATTTCCCTCACTTGTAAAATAAGAGTATTAATGGCACCTATCTCATGAGGTTGTTATGAGGATTAAATGAGAAAATTATTAATGGGTTTTGCTTTAGTTCATGAACAGAAGATGAGAAAGACAATTATGATCAGCCCTCTGCATGAGGTTAATATTAGGCATATGTTAACATGTTAAATATAATTATTATTTTTATTGTACAATCTGCTCATTTTATTCATACACACACACACACACACACACACACACACACACATATATATATATATATATATTTTTTTTTTTTTTTGGTACTGGAGATTGAACTCAGGGGCACTTGACCACTGAGCCACATCCCCAGCCCTATTTTGTGTTTTATGTAAAGACAGGGTCTCACTGAGTTGCTTAGTGCCTCGCTGTTGCTGAGGCTGGCTTTGAACTCGCGATTCTCCTGTCTCAGCCTCCCTAAGTGCTGGGATTATAGGCTTGTGCCACCATGCCTGGCTTCATTATACATATTTTTTATTAATGGTGAAATGCTTACAATCATCTAGCCCATAGGGTTATTCATCTACAATCAGTATTAAAAACAATAGATCAACAAATATATGAAAAAAATGTTCAACTCTTCTAATAATTAGAGAAATGCAAATCAAAATTACTCTAAGATTCATCTCACTCTAGTCAAAATGGCAATTATCAAGAATATAAGCAAGGGGGCTGGGATTGTAGCTCAGCGGTAGAGCGCTTGCCTTGCATGCGTGAGGCCCTGGGTTCGATCCTCAGCACCACGTACAAAGCAATAAAATAAAGACATTGTGTCCATCTACAGCTAAAAAAATATTAAAAAAAAAGAATATAAGCAATAATAAGTGTTGACAAGGATGTGGGGAAAAGGTACACTCATACATTGTTGGTGGCACTGAAAATTGGTGGAACCACTCTGGAAAGTAGTATGGAGATTCCTTAGAAAACTTGGAATGGAACCACCATTTGACCCAGCTATCTCACTCCTCAGTCTATACCCAGAGGACTTTAAATCAGCATACTATAGTAATGCAGCCACATCGGTGTTTTTAATAGCCCAATTCACAACAGCTCAACTATGGAACCAACCTAGACACCCTTCAACAGATAAATGGATAAAGAAACTATGGAATATTTACACAATGGAATTATTACTTAGCATTAAAAGAGAATAAAATTATGACATTTTCAGGTAAATGGATGGAGTTGGAGAATATCATGCTAAGTGAAGTAAGCCAATCCCAAAAAACCAAAGGCTGAATGTTCTCTCTGATAAGTGAATGCTGATCCATGGGAAGAATGGAGGAAATTTGGGCAAAGAGGAGGGAGGGGTGGGCATGAGGGCAGGAAAGATGGCAGAATGAGATGGACATCATTACCCTAGGTACATGTATGACTGCACATATGGTGCAACTCTACATCATGTACAACCAGAGAATTGAAAAATTGTGCTCATTTGTATATAATAAATCAAAATGAATTCTGCTGTATATATACCTAATTAGAATAAATAAATAACAAATGAAAAGGGGAAAAAACCCCAATAAACTGGGCACAGTGGATCACACCTCTAACCCCAGATACTTGGAAGGCTGAGGCAGGAAAATCCTAAATTGGAGGCCAGCCTGGGCAATTTAGTGATATCCTGTCTCAAAACAAAAAATAAAACATCTTGGCAATGTAGCTCAGTGCTTTCCTGGATGTGTGAGGGCCTCGGGTCAATGCCAACAAACAACCTCCAAACAATAATAATACCTTATCATCTTTCCAGTTTCCTGTGTAGACAATCCCATTAGGAGTGGTATGAATACCTATTCCACTTCTCTCATAAATTCCAGAAGATGTTCTTATACATTCACCATCTAAACAAGGGAGAAATACTAAAGATTTTAAATGAAACTTTTGTTTGACTAAATAATACAGTATTTATGTCTAGGAAAATTCATAACTGCAAGCCATGTAGGTTTTTTTTGCAGGGGGGTTGTTTTGTCTTGTTGCTTTTTTTGGCTCCCTAGCACTGAAACCAATGAGAGCAGAGATAAGGTGATTCAGGAACTTAGGACACCTTGTAACCATTGAGACCTAGGACCAAAAAGACAAACAGATCCCATAGATTTCCAAGGCCTATGATCTAGACATAATGTTGGAGTTTTGATTTTAAATTTGTTCATCTATTAGGATTTCTAGGTTATTTTATTTGAGTTAATATCCCAATAGCAGTTTCATAAAATGTGAGTCTCATTCTATTTTATTCTTAAACTATTTACTCTTCTGTAGAGGAAAAGTAATTAAAATGTATGCTTACCGTACTTGTCTCCATTGGGAAATATAAAATTTATCTTGTACACTTCTGAAGTTGCTTTAAAAGATTTAAAAAGAGTCATATGAGTTTAGATTTTTTAAAGTTTATTTATTCTACTTAGGTATACATGATAGCAGAATGCATTTTGATTCATTGTACACAGATGGAGCACAACTTTTCATTTCTCTGGTTGTACGTAATGTAGAATCACATCACATATGCAGTCATACATGAAGCTAGGGCTATGATGTCCATCTTATTCCACCATCTTTACTGTCCCCATACCCTCTCCTCTCTCCCTCTCCTTTGACCAAAGTTCCACCATTCTCCCCATGTCTTCTCCTCCATTATGGATCAGCATCCTCTTATCAAAGAGAACATTCAGCATAAGACCAATAATAAGTGAGGGTTAAGCACTACCTAAATAGACTCAATTCACAGTATCACAAGCATATCATGATTACTTGGTCTTTTCATTGTCTAGTGTAGGGTTTTGAGGAAATAAATAATTTTGACTAGATGATCTATCATTATTTATTGTAACAACTTTATTAATATGTAATTCACATAACACAAAATTAATCCTTTAAAAGTGTATAATTTAATACTTTAAAAATATATTGAGTATATAGAGTTGTGCAACCATCACCACAATCTAATTTTAGAATATTTTAATTACCTCCCCCCAAAAATCCTGTAGCCATCAGTACTTACTCACCATTCCCCTCAAAACTCCACTCCCCATTGCCCCTGGGAATCACTAATCTACTTTGTCTCAATGGATTTGCCTATTTATTTCTTAGAAATGGAATCCATATGTGGTCTTTTGTGACTGGCTTCTTTCACTTAACATGTTTTCAAGGTTCATCAGTTTGTATCAAGTATCAGAACTTTGTACTTCGTTCCTTCTTATTACCAAATATATTGTATAGAAATAGCACATTTTGTTTATCCACTCATCACCTGATGAGCATTTAAATTGTTTCTACTTTGAGGCTGTTAAGAATAATGCTGCTATAACACTGAGGTACAAATTTATGTTCCACAGAGGTAAGGTGGAATATTTAACTAGGAAATAGGAGGAAATACAAAACATAGTGAGGAAGGCAGGGAAGTCCAAGTAGAGTGAGTCTGGAATGGAGACCAGGTTTAAACAAAGAAAAAAGACCACAAGACTGAGGGGAATCTGTGTCCCTGAACCCTGGAACACTTAGTGGACTAAATGCAGAATGTAAAAGAAATAATGTTTTTCTACAACTGAAGAACATGTATAGAGGATAAATGAACTCTAACTTTTTGGACAGTAGAATCTATTAAGATGTTAGTCAAAGTGTGGCCCATGCATCAGAATCACCTTGAATGTTTCTAAGTTCCTAGGCTTCTAGCTCACATCTACGGAATCTCTGTGCATAGGGTAAGGGAACTGATAGTTTTTGTTGTTGTTGTTGTTGTTGTTTTGGTACTGGAGATTGAACTCAACCACTGAGCCACATCCCCAGCCCTATTTTGTGTTTTATGTAGAGACAACGTCTCACTGAGTTGCTTAGTGCCTCGCCATTGCTGAGACTGGCTTTGAACTCGCGATTCTCCTGTCTCAGCCTCCCTAAGTGCTGGGATTACAGGCTTGCATCACCGTGCCCAGCTGAACTGATAGTTTTAATTTAAAAGGTAACTTAAGTGCCAACTGAAAAAGGCTGGAGGCTCATCCCTGAGGAGACAGAGTTAATAACACAACAGGTTTAAGACTTTAAAATACTGTAACATCCTTAGAAAGGGAGGGATATCCTTGAAACAGGAACAGACAGTTAAGAATCAATTAGCAATCAAGGAAATTAATAATAAAACTAGTGAAATAAACCTTTTAAGAAGGGCTGGATAGCAGAATGGATTTAATCGAAAAGTAAATTAGTGAACTAGTAGATTAGGTTGGACATTTTCTCAGAAAGTAACACAAAGAAAAATTCTAAGATAATGGAAAATAGATCCAAAATGTTTAATGCCAGTTTAATAAAATTTCTAGAGGGAAAGAATAAGGGGAAGACACAACATTTGAATAGTCAAAAACTTCTTAGACCTGAAGAAAATGAGTACTTAGACTGTAAATACTAAGGAAACTGCACACCTAGACAGGTTGAAGTAAAATCCAACAATACAGAGACAAATGCCAATTAGGTTTGTTAAAAACAAGCAAACGAAAGCCAAATTACCTATAACAAAGTAAAAAGAATAAGAATCAGACTGACATCAGCAACAGTGGACACTAAAAACAAAAATGTGATGTCTTTAAATTTTTAAGGGGGAAATTATTTTGAACCCAATGTTCTATTTTCAGTAAAACCATCAATCCAAAATGATGAAAACTAAAAAATTTTTTGGACATGGCAGAATTCAGAGTTTAGGACCCACACTTTGTCTTTGAAAGACATACAAGGAAATATATTCTAACAGAGAGAAAAATGAATCCAGGAGAAAATAAGAAAACAAAAATGAAATGAGGAACAAGGCAATTAGTAAAAATGCATTTTTATTTTATTGTTGAGAAAAATACTTGCTGTTAAGTACTATTATTTTATATCATTAGGAATTTATCATCATCATCATCATCATCATCATCATCATCATCAACAAAGGACTGAACCCAGGGGGCACTTAACCACTGAGCCACATCCACAGTCCTTTTTTGTATTTTATTTAGAGACAGGGTCACACTGAGTTGCTTTGGGCTTTGCCAAGTTGATGAGGCTGGCTTTGAACTTGTGATCCTGCCTCGGCCTCCATGCTGCTGGCATTACAGGCCTTCCACTCCTGGCTTAGGAATTTATTATTAAGAATAACTTACAATAGACTATAACTAAAATTCTATAATACTATGGAAGTGGTGTGAGGGGTCGAGAGCAAATAAGAATTCTGATCTTGTTTAGGGGTTAAGTATAGACATCAATTACACTAAATGTTAGAAGAATATAAATTTAAGTACATTTATTCATTTTTTCCCTGTAATTCTGATTTAGCTGTGGATAAAGGGTCAAGTGTGAAGGTATACAGAGATGTGTCTTCAAAATTTGAAGTTCCAAGGGGACAGGAACACAGAATTGCTTTGTGTTTAATGATCTAGACTACCAGATGTCCTTGTAAATGCTCCAGCAGCCATGCTGTACTTTTCCCTGCAACACACATCTCTTTGGCTGGTTAACTCATCCTGGAGGAGTTGGAAAGTAGAGTGTAGTAGTTAGGGGTTCAGGCATGCCCTGGCAAATTGGACTCCATCATTTACTTTGTATGATTTTACATTATTTAGTTATGTCTCAATTTCCTCCTCCTTAGATTAGGTAAATAAATTAATCCATGTAAAGCACTTAGGCTAGTGTCTAACTCTGTAGGAATTAGCTATTGTTACTGTGCAGCAATCGCTCAGGAATGGCTTATCTCAAAGTCTTCTCATTTCTCTTTACCTTCAGACTCCTTTAAAGAAGTCCCCACAGTACTTAGGGCCCTATTAAAACAATGCTTTCCTGTCAGAATTCCTATCACACCCACCTCCTCAGGACAGGGCTCCCGAGTTAGTCAAATTTCTTTTGTCATCCTCCTGAGCTCAGTGTTCAGTACTAATATGAACTCTCTAGTGAATGAATGGCACTTGGTAAGCAATCATTAAGTACTTACTAAGCAGAACACGAAATGTAATCAGAAGAGCAACGGAACTATTCTCAAATGCCCTTAGAAAGTTCCACATTCGAAACTTTGGAATGTTGGAACTAGACGGAACCTCAGAGATCGACACCATCCGGCACCGCGAAGGAAACTGAAGCCCAGAGAGGCTGGCACTTGCCTAAGGTGTCACAACAACGAATTCGGCCTGAATCAAAGTTAGAATCCCCCCATACTGCAGTCTACACAGATTTGTCTCACCCGGTCGGGAGTTACAGGGCCGAGCTTTGGCTTACAAAAGTTCTATTTACGAGTGCCTTTCCCTGCCAGGTCCTTGGGAAGAAGGGCACTCACTTGATGGAGAGAGGTCGGAGAAACTTTCTGGACTCTGCGATTCCCCGTGGGCGGCCAGCTCTGCGGTATGGAGGGAGCAAAGCGAGAGCCAACACAGCTCCCAGAGCTACTCGGTTGCTTGGGCGACCGGGCAACCTCTCACCCGGAAGCGAATATGCGAGGGGCCAATCAGGAAGCTCGGCTCGGTGCAGCCGCAGCTGGGCCGCGGCGGAGCGGCTCCAGGTGAGGTCCGAGGAGGTGGCGGAGCCCAGTTGCGACTCCTGACCCCTGGGCGCCGCCTCCCGACAGCCGCCTGGGAAGCAACGCTGCTAGCCAGGTACGAGCTCTCTTTCCGCGGATCAGTGGTGTGTGTTTGTGTGCGTGGTTTGTGCGTCGCCCCTGTTGTCAGTCTGCGGCCGCCTCCCAGCCCCGAGAGTGGTCAGCATTTGAGGAGCATCCTGCCCGCCTGTGCCCCAGCCTGGTCTGCCTGGGACCATTGTATCAGGACCAGCAGGATCCCAGGCCCTGGGACCGGACCGGGTGGGCTGCAGCGGAGGTTCTCCATGTTCAGGCTGGAGGCGGGAGAGCGAATTCAGGAGAGGGGTTGGATTGGAGGGGCTCAGACTCGGTTTCCTGTCTCTGTCTCCATTTCGAATCGAGTTTAGCTATTTGGGGATAGTGTTAGGGGCGAAGAAAGGTACTGTGTCTGGTATCTGAATGGAGCTGGATGATTCATTCTGGTCAGAGATTTACATGAGATAAAAGTGGAGTGTGTTCAGTTTTCTGTGCCCAGCTTGAGGATGCTGTATGTGGGAGCCAAACTTGAGTGTGAAACAAAGGATACTCTTCGAGCCAAACTTAGGTTCTTACGTCCACGATGAAGAAAGAGGGAATCTTCTCAGGCTAGATGGAACAAAATAGTAGAATCTAAGCCTGTAGATTGTACAACATATTTCCTATTCCCTGAAAACGTCTGATAAGAGTGATATTGGATACAAGTCTTCATCAAAATTTTGTGTGCAAAATTTCAGATCAAGTTGTAAAAGTAACATTTTCTGGGTTGGTGTGAGACAAGTTGTTTTAAATCAGTTAAGTATCTTGCTTTTTTCCTATGTTTCTCAGAACACAAATTACCTGGACTGGGTGATTTTTGAGATGAAGTTCTGATTTATCTGTTTGATTTGTATATTCTTTCCCTTTTTTCTAAATATTAGAAATAATTATTATTAATGCATAACATTAAGAAATTCAATTTGTCACGTTGTTTTGATCACCTGTTAAGCTTTTAATTTTTGTATTTTATATAAACTGCTGTTTTTACAGAACTTGTAGTTTAGCTTCTCACACAGTTCTTATCTATAAGGAATCTGGAGTCAGGAAATTTGTAATGATTGAGTCTTCAAATTTAGAGTGGAAGAATGTGTTAATCATGTTTTTATTCTCTATATTTATGATGTTTTGACATCTTAAGCCCGACCTGGTGAGGGAGAAACTGCCCCTTCCAAGGCTAGCTAACAAACACCATTCCTTTTATATGTAAACCATCCAATCCAGAGTCCATACTCCCCGACACTTCCCTTACCAAGCTCACACGTGAAGCCAATATTGTCCCTGCCCTAAATCAATCTAGGACCAGATACTGGACAATTAGGGACAGCCCTGATGCCTCCCAGAGCCTGCCTGGAATTATTCAAACTAGCTAGTCCTCAACTGTTTGTCCTGCCTGGCTTTTCCTGCAGAAGCCCCAAAAAAGGCTGTGGCCTGATAAAAGAAAAGTTGGGGGGTACCCTAATTTAATTACAAGGACCAGAGGATAGAGAGGCAAGGAAATAATGGAAATTTATCAGTTACCAAAAAACTACTTATGTGGAAACTTTGACTCAAATCCCATCATGGCCAGCCACTGTACCCTGTTTGTTTATAAACTTCCCAGATTTTTAACCCCAAACAGTCCAAAAAAGGGCAACAAGTACTTTTCTTTGGCTAATAAACTTTTTTTCTTTCTTTATTTTTTTTAAATAAGGATCCCTCAGTCTTGAGAGTCTTGGGTTCATAGGCCTATGCTCCTTCCCTTTGCTCCTTTCTGCCACCTGACCAAACTGCTGCCTGGCACAGCATGCCTTCTGGTTCTAGGGGATTTATGAGTCATATTAAACTTTCGTTTCAGTGTCATTGACCTCTCCATGTTGCCACTGGTCATCTTTATAAATTAACAACTGGGCACAAATCAAAGAGAAGCCAAACTACCTTTAAACTTTGAATTAAGATACAAGGTGTGTGTGTGTGCGCGCGTGTGCATGTGTGTGTACACACGCGCACGCGCGCTCGCATTCGTGCTTGCATGCTTGAATGAGAAGTTACCATAGAAGAATCTCAGCTTTGGAGTCAAATGGATTTATTCTAGGCTTTGCTTCTATAGTTGGTACTATTAGACAGATCACATAATTGTTCTTGTTTTGGTTTCCTCCTCTGTTAAAATAGAAAATTTTATTTATCTGATAATGTTTTAGAGTATTAAGTACAATAGTCCTACCTTTAGTCCTACCTTTCCCTTCAATACAGACTCAGCTTCTCAAATGTTAACAAAGCCAGTCTGATCTCATTATACCTGCCTCAAATTCATTCCTCCCCAATATTCCTCTCCTAGGTATATGAAACTACTATTTATCCAGTTAGCTCAAGCCCAAAAATCTTATAATCTTGATTCTTTTTTAAAAATTTTTTTTAGTGATAGATGGACACATCTTTATTTTATTTATTTGCATGTGATGCTGAGAATCAAAATCAGTGCCTCACATGTGCGAGGCAAGCGCTCTGCCATTGAGCCACAATCCCAGCCCATAATCTTGATTCTTTTCTCTCATACCTCTTAGGTAATTTATCTACCTTTAAAATGCATTCAGAACTATGACCACTTAACTTCACTGCTTCTATCGTAGTTCAAACCACTGTATTTTTTCCTCTATCTTGAACAACTGTATTAGGTTCCTAATTGACCTCTTGGATTTTTTTTCACCCACCCCTGACTTTTTTTATTTCTCAAAGAGTAGTTAGAATAATTGTTTTAAAACATACATCAAGCTTTTCCCCCAGCTCTCTAGTAGTGACTTCCTGTCATATTTATAATGAAATACAAAATCCTTCCCTGGACCTATGATCTTCTGTACTCTTTGGCCTCATCTCCTTTCCTCATTTCATACTTCTTACTATTCATCCAGACCAGCACATTGAGAATATCCTGAACTTTTTTTTTTACATATATTTTTAGTAGTAGATAGACACAATACCTTTATTTTACTTATTTATACGTGGTGCTGAGGATCAAACCCAGTGCCTCACATGTGCTAGGCAAAGCACTGTAGCACTGAGTACAACCCCAGCCCAATTCTGAACTCTTGAATCTATTGTTGCTTCTTCTTAGAATGCTCCTTTCACAAATATTTCATAGCTTATTCTCCCACTTTGTTCAGGTATCCACTCAGATGTGATCTCAGAGAGGCCTTAAACAAATACTGTATCACAACAGCCTCAAGAGGTTTTTTCCCTTGATAGCACCTGCTCTGGTTTGAGTATTATTTGACCACTGGGAAACTTGGATTAAAATTTGGTTGTCATTTTGATGGTATTGAGAGATGGGGCCTTTAAGAGGTGGTTAGGTCATTAAGAGAGATTAATGCTTTTCTTGAGGGAATGAAATCATTCTCATGAGAGTAGGTTTTTATAAAGCAAGGCAGCCCCTCATGTTTTGTCTCTTCCTCATGCACCCACTTGTTCTTTTGCTTTTCCTCCATGTTATGACATGGCATGAGGCCTTCAGAATTGGAGCAGATGTCAGTATCATGTTTTTGTACTTCTCAACCTCCCAAACTGTGAAGCAAAGTAAAAATTTATTCTTTATAAATCCATCGGCCTCAGATATTGTGCTACAGCAACAAGAAACAGAGTAAGACAGTACTTATTTGATATTACATATCTATTTATTGTCTGTCTTACCCTCTAAAGTAACCTTCATGAGACAGGAATTTTGTCTTTACTATTATATTCCCAGGATCTGATATAAGAAATGGCTGGATGAATCTTTCATTGTTCATTGTTCATATGTTCATTCATATAACATTTCTGATATTAACATAGCTACTCCCCCTTTCTTGTGGTTTCTATTTGTATGATTCATCTTTTTCCATCTTTTTCCTCTTGATATATCTATATCTTTAAATTGATAGTGTCTCGGGGCTGGGGTTGTGGCTCAATGGTAGAGCGCTTGCCTAGCATGTGTGAGACACTGGGTTCCATTCTCAGCATTCCATATAAACAAAATAAAAGTCCACTGACAGCTAAAAAATATTTTTTTAAAAATTTGATAGTTTCTCTCCTGTAGATAACATATAGTTAGTTGGGTTTTTCCTTCCAAGATGACAAAGAAGAAGGAAGGGAGGGGGGGAGGAGGAAAAGAAAAGAAAAGAAGAAGAAGAAGGAACAGTGGCCATGCCAAAAAGGACCAAAGGGCCATGGCCACATGTAGCCTATTTGCTGTATGAACTGCACCTGGTGTGTGCCCAAGGAAAAGACTATTAAGTCCATCATTTACAACATAGTAGAGGCTACAGCTGACAGGGACATTTCCTAAGCAAGTGTCTTCTATATGCTTCCCAAGCTCTATGTGAAGTTGGGAATTTGCATTACTGTGTGCCAATCATAGCAAGGTGGTTTAGGAACTGATCTCATGAACCCTGGAAAGACTGAACACCCTCACCCCCAACACACCTATTCAGACCCACTGGTGCTGCCCTATGACCTCCACCAAAGCCCATGGAAGGAACTGGGTCCAGTGGACTGAAGAAAAACCATTTTCTGGGGAAAAATAATATTGGAAATCATACTTTAAAAAAATCAGATATAGTTTGAATTTTTAAATCTAGCCAATCTGTCTTTTGATTGCATTGTTTAATCCACTTACATTTATTATTAATAATATAGTGGGGGTTACAGCTATCATTTCATTCTGCTTTTTATTGACTATGTCTCATATCTATTTGTTTCTTTCTTCCTACTTCACTGCTTTCTTTTGCTTTTAGTCATTAAATGAATATTTTATAATGTACTTTTAGTGATTGTTCTGGGGTCTGACATATACATCTTAATTTATTGGAGTCAGCTTTAGATTTGTACAAGTTTGATTCCAGCAATACACACAAGGTATATCCTATATATATTCTTTTCATTCCTTGTCGTATTGTTTATACATATTATACCTATTAATGTTATAAACCTAACAATACACTTTTATAATTATTCCTTTAACATTTGCAGTCATTTTCTTAGCCCAGTACAATAATACTCCCACCTGTCTACTCTGTACAAATATATTACACTTGTATTATATTTCTATACTTATAGCTTCAACATTATATCCTATACATATTATTTTATATAATTACTTTTTAATTTTGGTACTGAGGATTGGACCCAGAGGTGCTTTACCAGTCCCCCTGCCCAGTACTGGGGATTGAACTCAGGGGTACTCAACCACTGAGCCACATCCCCAACCCTATTTTGTGTGTTTATGTAGAGACGAGGTCTCACTGAGTTGCTTAGTGCCTTGCTATTGCTGAGGCTGGCTTTGAACTTGCGATTCTCTTGTCTCAGCCTCCCAAAGTGCTGGGATTACAGGTATGTGCCACCGCACCTGGCTCATTTTTATTTTTAATTTGAGACATGGTCTTGCTAAGTTGATGAGGCTGGCTTCAACTTTGTGAACCTCCTGCCTCAACCTCCCCAGTCCTGTTGCTGGGATTTCAGGCTTCTGCCACCCAGTTGGCTTAATTGCTTTTTAAATTGAGGAGAAAAGAGAAAAATATGCATTTTTTTAAAATATTTTTTTTTAATTGTTGATGGACCTTTATTTTTTATTTATTTATATGTGGTGCTGAGGATTGAACCCAGTGCCTCACGCATGCTAGGCAAGCGCTCTACCACTGAGCCACCACCCCAGCCCCATGCATTTTTTGTTTATTTATAATTACATACTTAACCTTTACCAGTGCTCTTTGTTTTATCATGTGGATTGGAATGTACCATCTGGGAACACCTGTCTTAGCTTAAAGAACTTTCATTAGTGTTTGTTGTAAGGCAGGTCTATAGGCAACAAATCTGTCAGTTTTATTTATCTGGGAAAGATTTTCTTCCTCCTTTGTTTTTGAAAGATAGCTTTTCTAGGTAAGGTTTTGTATTTTTTTTTTTTAGTACTTTAAATATATATACGTCATTTACCTTCTACTCTCCATTATTTATGCTGAGAAATCAGTTGTCTTATTTTACAGGAGTTCCTCTAAGTGATAAATTGTTTTTCTCCTAGTGTTTTCAAGATTTTCTCCTTGTCCTTGACCTTCAGCAATGTGACCTTTACTACAGTGTGTCTGTGGATTTCTTTGTTTATTTGGAGTCTGTTGAGCTTCTGAATGTATAGGTTATTGTTTTTCAATAAATTAGAGAAGTACTCTGGCATTGTTTCTTTGACCATTGTCCTGCTCCTTCCTTTCTCTCTCTCTCTCTTCTGGTACTCCACTTATGTGTATTTGGTACACTTGGTGGTATCCCACATTTCTGTGAGGCTCTATTCATTTTTCTCCATTCTTTGTTTTTCAGCTTGCAAAATCACTGTCAATCTCTTTTCATTTTCACAAGTTATTTGTTTTGCCAGTTTGTAGACACTGTTGATCACTTCTAGTGAATTTTTTATTTTAGTTATGCTTTCCAACTCCAGAATTTCTATTTGGTTCTTTTTTATCTCTTTATTGATAATCTCAATTTTATATGACATGGTCATTATACCTTCCTTTACTTCTTTAATCATGCGTTCTTTTATTTTTGTGAATGTATTTTTGGAGTTTTTTGTTTGTTTGTTTGTTTGGTGTTTGATACCAGGGATTGAACTTAGGGGCACTTGACCACTGAGCCACATCCCCAGCCCTATTTTGTGTTTTATGTAGAGATAGGGTCTCACTGAGTTGCTTAGCGCCTCGCCATTGCTGAGGCTGGCTTTGAACTTGTGATTCTCCTGTCTCAGCCTCCCAGGCGCCACTGCGCCTGGCTGTGAATATATTTATAATGTGAATATATTTATAATGACTATTTTAAACTTTTTCTGATAAATTTGACATTTGGTGTCACTCACAGGCAGTTTGTGCCCCACACTGCTCCATGTATGAGTCATGCTTAAGTAACATAACTCTGTACACATTTTTAATAGGTCTCATATAACTTTAATGCTCCTTCTTGAAACTAGTTATTTTCGATAATATATTCTAGCAACTATGGGTACTGGTTCTTCCCTATCCAGAATTTAATCTCAGTGGCTTGTTTAACTTTTAGTGACTGGCAGTGGCTTGTTAAACTTTCAGTGACTGGCTGGATCATTTCAGTGAAGTCTGTTTCCCACTCACAGTATTGAACTCTGATACTGTTGCTTGGGGAGATACAGCTTTGGGTATACCCAGAGTCACACTGTTAAGACAGTAATTTTGGTAGGGCTCTTTTTTTTCTTCCTCTGACATATAGCTGTTAACCTCCATCAATTGCTCAGTTGTTTTCAATAATGCCCTGTGGCATAACCCCCCGACCCCAATTAATCCAGTCAAATTGTGGCTGAATTTGACGTGATATTTTCTGAGGTTCCTCTTGGATATGTGTTTTGACCCCAAGAGGACTACTCCCAGTCGTTTTATTTCTTGGTTTTCCCTTGAAAACTGGTTGGCCTATCATCTAAACTATATTTCCATCAAATCTTTTAGTCTCCCTTTCACCACAACCTCACTGCTCTTGAAAGTACCTTTAGGTTTGTACTCTTCATACTGCATTGCAAAGGGAATCACTTCCTTTGGGAAGAGATTAGGGCTATGTTCCTTGATGGAGCAAATGTAAACTTTAATTTTATCAAATCATATAATGAATACATGAAAGCATCTTTCCTCAACTAGTTTCTTAAATCCTATACTAGACCTAACCAAATCATAATCTGGGACTGTAGTCAAGGCATGGGTATTTTGAAACTTCTCCCTGCATTATCTCTTTTTGTGTGTGTGGTGCTGGGAATTGAACCCAGGGCCTTGTGCATGTAAGGCAAGCACTCTACCAACTGAGCTATATCCCCAGCCTCTTCCAGCATTCTGATACTCATTCCTGATTAAGAAATTTGTATCAGAGAAACTCATTAAATATTAGTTCTGAGAGACATGTACTTGGAAAATTTTTGTCAAGCAATTTAGCCACACTGCTTCTAAACTAGTCTTTTTAAAATCTGCATTTTCCTTTATTTCTTTAAAGTAAGCTATACTCATAACTTTCACAAAGAATTATTACACTTGCCTTGTTTTATAATGCCTATTATTATTTTCTCCTTCAGGTGAAAATGAGTTCTTCGGTAAGAAGAAAAGGCAAGCCAGGCAAAGGAGGTGGAAAAGGATCTTCTAAAGGAGGAAGAGGAAGCAGGAGTCATACCAATAAATCTCATGGAAGTGGTGGCGGTGGCGGTGGCAGTAGTGGCGGCAACAGAAAGGCCTCAAGTAGAATTTGGGATGATGGAGATGACTTTTGTATCTTCAGTGAATCAAGGCGCTCATCCAGGTCATTATACTCTTGAATATTCAAAAATGCAAACAGTATCAATTCCAAATGTATGGGACAACAGATGGCCGATGGGAGTAGGGGAAGGCCAAGTAATTCTGGTCAAGTTAATAGTTCTTAGTTTAAAAGCTGGCAGTCTGCCTCTTTGTAACCTTTTCTAAACCTTGTTGGGGGTTTTGTTGTTGATGTTGAATATGTGTAGGTTGAACTCTAAAGTTAACATTACACCCACATGATATTGTGAATTGAATATAATACTGCTGTTGAACTCAATGTTACTAAGAAAGTAAATCCCGGCAAAGTAGTAGTCATCATTAACATTGCTTTCTCCAGGGAATTCTTGAGTTAGTACAGCCAAATTTAATGATTAAGGATCTGATCTTTTTTTTTCCGAGCAATTCCAATATAATGAAGTCTGATTATAATCTTTTTTTGTAAGATACTTAATCCAGTTTGTATTGTGAATATTTGGGAACTCTGATGAGAGTAATAAAAGGTCTGACCACAAAAAAGTGTATAATTTTGATCTGTGTTGTTTACAGACCTAGCAACAGCAGCATAAGCAAGGGAGAAGTACGCCCTAAATGGAAGCCCAAAGCCAAAGTGCCCCTTCAAACTCTACATATGACCTCTGAGAATCAAGAGAAAGTAAAAGCTCTTCTGCGAGACCTGCAAGAACAAGATGCGGATGCTGGATCTGAGTAAATTATTTTATTTGAGTAAATTATTATGTTAAGAAAGACATATTGGGAATGTGAAAACTCTGTACATCTTTAGAATACTGTATTAATACAGATCCTGTTGTATAATTAGTTGAAAGTAAGCCAAGAGAAATATAAGAATAATTACTCAGCCACAGTTTTGGAGTGAGTTTGTTTTGCACCATCCATGAGCAATTATACAAATCACCTTCTTATCTTTATTTTTCCCCAGGACATTGTTAATATGAGTTCAGTGATTGCTTTATCCATAACCTTTCAAATAAAATCTTATAACAAGCAAGTAGAAGTAGTATTCTAGGAGCAAATATTGAGTTGATCATATGAGTCTTAAGGTTATGCTGCTCATGACCATCTGCTTAAATGAAACAAATTTTATATTCAATTATTTCCCCTCCATCTTTCCATTGCATTTTGGTTCTTTTGTCTTATGATTTCAACTGGAGAAGTTAATTCTTTTTCTTCATTTACTAGAATTAATGAGTGGTCAGTCACGAACAGATGGATTTCCATATATCTACAAATGTTTTTATCTGTTTCAGATTTAGGAAAGGGGATTATGCAGTAAAGCAAAAAATGGGGACAGTATGAATGAGAAGAAAGGATAGCTATGGTTTCTGGTTTCTGTAGCTAAGAACCCAGGCTTTGGGCTGGGCTCCATAGCATATGTCTATAATCCCAGTGGCTCTGAAGGCTGAGGCAGGAGGATCAAGAGTTCAAAGCCAGCCTCAGCAAAAGCAAGGTGCTAAGGAACTCACTGAGATCCTTTGTCTAAATAAAATAGGGCTGGGGACATGGCTCAGAGGTCAAGTGCCACTGAGTTCAATCCCTGGTATGCCCCCAAAAACACAGGCTTTGGAATCAAATTGCTATCAGTAAAATCTCTAGTTTTTCCTTACTATAAATAACCTTAGGTAATTACTAATCCTCTCTCCTTTTTTAATATTTTTTAGTTGTAGATGAACACAATACCGTTATTTATTTATTTTATGTGGTGCTGAGGATGAACCCAGTGCCTCACACGTGTGAGGCAAGCACTCTACCACTGAGCCACAACCCCAGCCCATACTAATCCTCTCAAGTTTTAGTTGATCATCTGAAAAACAGGAATTAGTATCTGGAAGGGCTATTGGGAAAAGTAAAAGAATTAGTACATACAAGGCACTTATTACAATATCTGGCATTTATTGAATGCCTGCTAAATATTAATTTCCAAGATATAAATGAACAGTTCAATAAAAGATTAAATCAGCAACTGAAGAGTAGTCAGGATTCTATGTTCTTGGCTCCTTGAATTAAATTCTTAAACACTTGCTAAATTTCTCTTTAAGTAGGTAGAATTAATATCTAACACATGAAAATGTTACCTTTGCCAGAAGAGGAATTTCTGGGGAGGAAGAAGATGATGAACCTGATTGTCCTGACGATGAGCAGTACTGGTCAGCTGGACAAGAACCTTCCCTTGCTCTGGACTCTGATCCTTGGGAATATGCAGGCTCAGGCCCAGTTGAGCCTCATATTCCAGAATTTACAGTCTCACCATTTGCAGTACAAAAACTTTCCAGGTGATTGCTTTTGTTATTTATGGGAGTTGGGACATAATTTGAGGCCAACTGAAATCATATTATAAACCCAACTACCTTTCCTTGGGTCCTTTCCTATTGTGTGACTTCCAGCAGTGCCTGATAAGCTCAATATTCTATCTTTGAGGATAGGGGATTAGTATTATCAGGGACTCTTTCAAAACACAGGCCCTACCTACGTGTAATCATAACTTCTTATATTTAAATGAATTTCACTTTAGTGATGTGATACTACTTTTCACATGTCACTTTTGTTGTTTTGCCCTTGGCAGGTATGGCTTCAACACTGAACGTTGTCAAGCAGCTCTAAGGATTTGTGATGGAGATTTGGGGGCATCACTAGAGCATCTACTCACCCAGTGTTTTTCAGAGACATTTGGAGAAAGGATGAAAATCTCTGAGGCAGTTGGCTGTGTAAGCTTGGATGAATGTATGGAACAGCGACAGGAAGAGGCACTTGCTCTCAAGTCAATTTGTGGAGAAAAATTTATAGAAAGAATTCAGAACAGGGTCTGGACCATTGGATTGGAATTGGAATATTTGACAAGTAAATTCTGCAAATCCAAGCAAAAGGAAAGCAAAAATGTGCGAGAAACATCCCCTGAAACCTGTAGATTTTACCTAAAAGGAAATTGTAAATTTGGATCAAAATGCAAATTCAAACATGAAGTGCCCCCAAATCAAATTGTTGGACGAGCAGAAAGAATTGTAGATGATTCTCATCTTAATGCTAATGAAGATGCATCTTTTTTATATGAGCTTGAAATTCGATTTTCTAAAGACCACAAATACCCCTACCAAGCTCCCCTTGTGGCATTTTATTCCACCAATGAAAATCTACCTCTTGCTTGTCGTTTACACATTTCTGAGTTTCTTTATGGCAAAGCCTTGACACTTTCAGAAACTTCAGAACCTGTTGTATATTCTTTGATAACCCTTTTAGAGGAAGAATCAGAAATTGTCAAGTTACTAACAAATACCCATCACAAGTATAGTGTCCCTCCTGTGAACTTTCTGCCGGTATCCTCTGGGACCAGAATAAATAATCCTGCCTGTCGTAAACCAGTGATTCCAAATCATTCTTTTGTTTCAAGTCAAATTCCAGAAGGTATGTAAGGTATTGTTCTTGGAAGAGGGACATTCAGAATGATGGATAGAAGTCAAAACTTTTGAGAATGGCATAGGATCTTTCCCAGTGATCATGGCAAGTTATTCAGTCCCATGACCAAAAAGCATGAGAATCCCCTGGAATATAATTGTGCCTGACCTTTATTATGTGGCTCAATTGTGTCACTGTGGTTGGACTCACTGAACTGAAAGTTTGAAATGATGTTTAAGTTTAATGTAACAACATAGAATCTGAGGGTTGTAAGGATTTTAAGACTTAGGACACTAAATGAAATCAGAAAATCTGTTTCATTTGATTTATTTGATTTCATATATTTGCTTCTTATATTACATACACTTTCCTTTCCTTCCTGCTTGCAGTATAGTAGGCTGCCAAAATTCACTAGAATAGAGCTTTAATAATCCCAAAATCCTTAAATAAAGAAATATTTATGTAGGCTTCTGGCTTTGTCCAGGTCCAGGTTTGCCATGCATGTTCTTATACCACAAATAAAACCCCTTTTCAGCTTTCATTAAAGAATTCAATAATTCATCTTTCTTGAGAGGAAAAAAAAAGTTTTCATTATTTCATGAGTTTCCTGGGTAAACATCAATACATAGAGAACAAGGATGCTGAGATGTGGATGCTGGATATTTACATAGGTTTGCTCCCTGGTCACCTGACTCACTAATTTCTAACATCAGCTTCTAGTACATAGGATTCAAATGTGTTCCTGGAAAATGAAAAATTATGTGTCATAGATTTTTTCTTAAACCAGCTTTATTGTGGTATTATTATATACCATAAAAATTCATCCTTTTAAAGTCTATAATCCCTCAATTGTTAGTTCTTTGTTTTTAATTTGGTTTAACAATACCACTTAAACTTGAGTAAAGTTTATTTGAAGATGCATTTTCTTGTAATATTTATCTATCTATCTATTTATTTATTTATTCATACATACCAAGGATTGAACCCAGGGGCTCTTTACCACTGAGCCACATCTCCAGCCCTTTTTTATGTTTTATTTAGAGACAGAGTCTCGCTGAGTTGCTTAGGGCCTCAATAAGTTGCTGAGGCTGGCTTTGAACTCACGATCCTCCTGCCTCAGCTTCCTGAACTACTGGGATTATAGGCATGCACCACTGCACCTAGCTAAAGATGCATTTAGTTCTTTAGCAGTGGAAGTAGTATTGAATTAAATGAGCCTGCTTTATTCAAATTTCAACTTTTTCTCCATTTTATGATTTTATTGTTAATTCATTAGATGGTTACTTCCCCCTTTGCTAGAGAAAGGGCAAATTGAAAATGTTTACTTCTGTTCCCTTCAAGTTGGAAAAGAATCAGAACCCGAAGAGGAGACAGAAGAGGATGAAGGTCCAGCACCAGTGATAGTGGAGAATGAAAGCTATGTGAACCTTAAGAAAAAGATTTCCAAAAGATATGACTGGCAGGCAAAATCAGTACATGCTGAAAATAGTAAAATCTGCAAGCAGTTCCGGATGAAACAGGTACTGTGTGCTGAGAGATGGGCTAGCGTTGCCTCCTTGATGTCTGGATGAAGACATAAGGAGTTAGGAGGCTTTGGCTACCCTCCCTAGTATCTCCATTGGTTCTTTCTTTGATCCTGAGTGGTTAAAGTTTCTACATGCTACCGCAAACTTGAGTGCACATACTGGATGGTTTTGGAAAACCTCACAACTGATAAATAGCAAACACACCTGTATACCAAATTCTTAGAATCATGTGCCTTTGGTACTATGATAGACAATCTGATATGTGAAAGGAATATTAATAACTGTCATTTAAATTAGGAAATTAGTGTATAAAAGAAGGCTAAGGAGGAACTCAGACCCCATTTTAGGGATTCAAAGGGTAAGTGCCAAAGGTCGCATAGATGTTAAGTACCTACAAAAGATTCAGCCCGGTTCTCTGTTTTCCAAAGTCCATATTGTTTTTACACATTTACATGAAGATTGTCAATTTGATTAGTGTGATAAATTTATATGATAAAATTATATGCAGGAAATGGCATGTTGGTATAAATTCTTTTTTTGAAATGAGGTCTTGCTGTGTTGCCCAGGCTGGTTTTGAATTCTTGGACTCAAGTGATCCTCCTGCCTCAGCCTCTCAAGTAGCTGGAACTACAGGTGTGTGCCACTGCACCCTGCTTAGTATAAATTCTTATAGTACAAAAGTACAGCCACAGTTTTTCTTTATTTTTAAAATTTTTTCTTTTTCTTTTCCTTTGTTCTTTTTTTTGTGGGGGGAGGGTTGTGTCTAGTGGTGATGGAACCCAGGAGCACGCTACCACTAAGCTACATTGCCAGCCCTGTTTTTTTTATTTTGAGACCAGTGTCTTAGTTGCCCAGGCTGGCCTCAAACTTGTGATATTCTTGTCTCATCTTCCCAAGCTATTGGAATACCTGCTTGTGCTACTGCACCCAGCTAATTCTCTCTCTTTTTTTAATATGTTTTTAGTTGTAGTCGGACACAATACCTTTATTTCATTTATTTTTATGTGGTGATGAGGATCAAACCCAGTGTCTTGCACATGCTAGGCTAGCACTCTACCACTGAGCCACAACCCCAGCCCACACCCACCTAATTCTTAAATTTTTAATTGACACATAATTGTTCATATTTATGGGGTTCCATGTGACATTTCAATACTTGTATATAATATGAATTATAAGCTTAGAGTAATTGGTTTATCTGTCACCTCATATATCTTTTCTTTATGTTGGGAACATTTCAAATCCTCTGTATTTTGAAATATACAATTAATTATTGTCAACTATAGTTATTCTACTATGCTATAGAACATTAGGAGTTATTCTTCCTATTCAACTTTACCTTTGTACCCATTAACCATTCTCTCTTCACTCCTCTTCCCTCATAATTTAAAAATACAATACAGTATTGATAGTGCTGGCCAGTAGATATGAAACTGATTAATGTAATTATGGTGAAGGGACAAAAGGAATCCTTTGGCAAGTGCTCTTACTGATATTTTTGGGGAAAAAATCTGATATTGTTTAGAGCTATGCTCTCCACTATGGTAATTCTTTTTTAAAAAATGTATTTATTTTTAATTATCCAATAGAATCTATGTATATTTGAGAAAGAATGAGTGGAAACAATACAATGTAGATTGGATGAACTATAAACTATTCAATGTATAAAACTACTTGATATATAAAAATTATATAAATTATTCTATATAAAGAAATTAAAAACAGTCTGCAGAAGATGTAGGAATAAGATTAAAAACATGAAATAGAATCACATTGGTTTTCTGTATTCAACAAAAGCATTTCCCTGATAAAATGGAAAGAAAATCAGAGAAGGAAAAAAGAGTATAGAAATGAAAAGAATGAATAAAATTAAACAAGTTTTTAAACATTGTTTTAAAATTAAGAAACTGATTTCATGTTTCATCTTTTTTTTTTTTTAATATTTTTTAGTTGTAGATGGACACAATGTCTTTATTTTATTGCTTTGTATGTGGTGCTGAGGATCGAACCCAGGGCCTCACGCATACGAGGCAAGCGCTCTACCACTGAGCTACAATCCCAGCCCTCATGTTTCATCTTTGATATGTTAGGTAATCAAAAGTCATCTATCTTATCCTTACAGTAACAAAAATGTCTGAAAATCAAATTACATTTCTTGAACCCATCAATGTACTGCTAGAGCTGTCAACTGGTATATATAATCTTGAAGAATGGCTACAGACAGAATATGGGTTAATTTGAGATTAAGGAAATCTTAGGGTCCTGTAGACTTAGAGAAACCCTCACAGTTCCACAGTTTTCCTTCCAGATACCCTACCAGTTTCCCACTGAAGATTCCAAAAAGACCTCATGTCTCTGATAGGATAAGTTTGTGAATTAAAAATAAAGTCAATTAAGGACAAAGTTTCAAAGAAAAATATTGGGAATATTGTAGTCAGAGATGGGAGTAAGGGTGCCAGTGTGGGTGGTACAAGTTGAATAAACACTTGTGAAAGTCGTCGTTCTGAGACATAGACCCACTTAAATATTGGATAAGATTAGAAAAAACTCCTTTGTCCCATATCTTACCTGCACAACAGCAAGGACTGGTATAGTAACAATCAATTACAGCTGAAAGAGTTGTAATACAGATTCTTTCTTCCTGAAGTAGTGTTTAAGGAAACTCAAACAGTGAAATAAAAAAAGTACAGGATGAAAACTTAAAATCTGGTACCGTTAGCTGCAAGTAAGCATTAAACACCACAGAAGTCCTCACTAGATAAAATAAATACTCCTGTCAGTGGCCTATTTACCTGACTTTTTTATTATTCAATGAAACATGTCTGGCTTTCAACAAAAAATTACAAGACAGGCCAGAAGATAAAAATCAGACTAAAACATATCATGAATTTCCAAGTTAAAAAAAAAATGGAAGTAATTATGATTAATATGTTAATACTCTAATGGGAAAAAAGTATACAGCATGCAAAGACTTATAAACTGTGTTAGGGAAAATGGAAACTTTAAGAATCAAAACAAAATTCTAGAAATCAAACATGCTAAAATAGAAAGGAAGAATGCCTTCTGATGCCATCAATTAAATTATGGCCAAGGAAAGAAACCATGATATTGATGATAATTAAAAATTTCCCAAACAAAAATACAAAGGAAATAAAAGCAACCCAAGAACTGTGGGACTATATCAAATAATAAAGCACACATAATTAGAATACAAAAAGAAGCAAGGAAAAAAGAGCAGAAAAAATATTTGAAGTAAAACTATCTGAAAATTTTTCAAAAACTAAGGTGAGATAAAAAGCACAGATTTTGAGAGAATAGCAAGTAGGATAAGTACCAAAAATAAATAGGTGAATAAAGTAATACCTAGTCATCTCATATCCAAATTACAGAAAACTGAAAACAAAGAAAAACTTTTGAAAGAAGAAAGAAAAATAATTGCCTTACTTATACAGCTGTAGAGGAATAAGGATAAGAAATTCACTGGATAGCACAATAACCAATTTTTATCTTTAGTTGATGTTCCTAACACAGTCCTTTTCTCCATTGTAGGCATAGGCCTGAGCCAACATTGTGTGAATTCCACAATTTGAGTCTTTTTTAAATTCAATCTGCCAGTCTATGTCTTTTAATTGATGAGTGTAGGCCATTAACATTGAG
>PVHX01005322.1:70147-81661 GCA_004024805.1 Geosciurus inauris
GGTGCTGGGGATTGAACTCAGGGGCACTCGACCACTGAGCCACATCCCCAGCCCTATTTTGTGTTTTATGTAGAGACAGGGTCTCACTGAGTTGCTTAGCGCCTCGCCATTGCTGAGGCTGGCTTTGAACTCGCGATTCTCCTGTCTCAGCCTCCCTAAGTGCTGGGATTACAGGCTTGAGCCACCGCGCCCGGCTTTAGACTCATGGGATTGTAGTAGTCATTTCTTCTTTTTTTTGGTACCAGGGATTGAACTCAGGGGTACTTGACCACTGAGCCACATCCCCAGCCCTATTTTTTGTGTTTTATATAGAGACAAGGTCTCACTGAGTTGCTCAGCACCTCGCCGTTGCTGAGGTTGGCTTTGAACTTGCAATTCTCCCATCTCAGCCTCCCATAGTGCTTGGGTTACAGGTGTGTGCCACTATGCCCAGCTTGTAGTGGTCACTTCTGTGACAAGAACTCCCAGATCACCATCTTCATTCCTGAACTGTATGTGTTAGGATGAAGACATCTAAGATATGGCACCTTAAACACAACTCAAAAGTTTTCTCTTCCTATTGCTAAGAAATCCTATTACCTATTTTTTTTTGACAAGTGTAAGATGATTTATTGAATCATGAAACAAGGGATTGTGAAGCATTACTAAGAAATACACACTCTCTTCTATTGCAACATTTGACTTAACATAAGCAATTTAAGTGGAAACTGCCATTAAAATAATAACAGCCTCTTCCCGTGCACCTCTAGTTCTGGGCATTAAAAATATACAGGAATATATTAGGAATCATTAGATGCTATTACTGTCTCTAGGTCAGACAGATGATTTAATAATGATCCATCTCCCTGTAACAAAGCTCATCTTTGTTAATAATGAGAGAATGTACACTACCCATGACTTCCAATATTGCTTCAAGCACATACTATCACAGGGGAATTTTAATCTTTTATTGCATATTTTTAAAAATTTATTTATTCTACTTAGGTATACTTGACAACAGAATGCATTTCAATTCATTGTACACAAATGGAGCACAACTTTTCATTTCTCTGGTTGTACATAATATAAAGTTACACCATATGTGCAGTCATACATGTACTTAGGACATTGTTATGCATCCCATTCTACCATCTTCTGTCCCCATGGCCCATCCCCTCTCTTCCCTCTCCTTTGACCAGAGTTTCTCCCTTCTTCCCATGCTCCTTCCCCCATTATGGATCAGTATACACTTATTAGAGAGAACATTCCACCTTTGGTTTTTTGGGATTGGCTTACTTCATTTAGCATGATGTTCTCTAATTCCATCCATTTACCTGCAAATGCCATAATTTTATTCTCTTTTAATGCTGAGTAAGAATCCATTGTGTATATATATCACAGTTTCTTTATCCATTCTGTTCTTTATCCATTCTATTGAAGGGTGTCTAGGTTGGTTCCACAGTTTAGCTATTGTGAATTGAGCTGCTATAAACGTTGAAGTGGCTGCATCACTGTAGTATGTAGTTTTTAAGTCCTTTGGGTATAGACTGAGGAGTGGGATAGCTGGATCAAATGGTGGTTCCATTCCAGGTTTTCTAAGGAATCTCCATACTGCTTTCCAGATTGGGTGCACCAATTTGCAGTCCCACCAGCAATGTATGAGTATGCCTTTTCCTCCACATCCTTTCCAACACTTGTTGTTTGTATTCTTGATAACTGCCATTCTGACTAGCGTTAAGATGAAATCTTAGAGTAGTTTTGTTTGCATTTCTCTAATGGCTAGAGATGTTGAACAGTTTTTCATATATTTGTTGATTAATTGTATATCTTCTTCTGAGAAGTGTCTGTTCAGCTCCTTAGCCCATTTGTTGATTGGGTTGTTTGTTTTTTTTTTCATGTTAAGTTTTTTGAGTTCTTTATATATCCTGGAGATTAGTGCTCTATCCGATGTGCATCAACTTGCTCCCAGAATGTAGACTCTCTGTTTACCTCATTGTTTCTTTCTTTTGCTGAGAAGAAGCTTTTTAGTTTGAATCCATCCCATTTATTGATTCTTGCTTTTGTTTCTTGCACTTTAGGAGTCTTGTTAAGGACATCACACTAATCCAGTGTGATGAAGATTTGGCCCTACTTTTTCCTCTATTAGGTGCAGGGTCTCTGGTCCAGTTCCTAGGTCCCTGATCCACTTTGAGTTGAGTTTTGTGCATGGTGAGAGATAGGGGTTTAGTTTCATTTTGCTATATATGGATTTCCAGTTTTCCTAGCACCATTTGTTGAAGAGGCTATCTTTCTCCAATGTATGTTTTTGGCACCTTTGTCTAGTATGAGATAACTATATTTATGTGGGTTTGTCTCTGTGTCTTCTATACCATTGGTCTACATGTCTATTTTGGTGCCAATACCGTGCTGTTTTTATAATTATAGCTTTATGGTATAGTTTAAGGTCTGGTATTGTGATGCCTCCTGCTTCACTCTTCTTGCTAAGGATTGCTTTGGCTATTCTGGGTCTCTTATTTTTCCAAACGAATTTCATGATTGCTTTTTCTATTTCTATAAGGAATGACATTGGGATTTTAATTGGAATCGTATTGAATCTGTATAACACTTTGGGTAGTATGGCCATTTTGACAATATTGATTCTGCCTAACCAAGAGCATGGGAGATCTTTCCATCTTCTAAGGTCTTCTTCAATTTCTTTCTTTCTTTTTTTTTTTTTGCAGAGATGGGGATTGAACCCAGGGCTTTGTGAAACTTGCCAGGCAAGCACTCTACCATGGATCCATATGCCCCCACCCTTACTGAGCCTTTTATTTGTTTTTGTTTTTGTTACTGGAGATTGAACCCAGGGGCACTCGACCACTGAGCCACATCCCCAGCCCTATTTTGTATTTTATGTAGAGACAGGGTCTCACTGAGTTGCTTAGCGCCTCGCTGTTGCTGAGGCTGGCTTTGAACTTGAGATTCTCCTGTCTCAGCCTCCCTAAGTGCTGGGATTACAAGTGTGAGCCACTGCGCCCGGCTCAATTTCTTTCTTTAGCATTCTGTAGTTTTCTTGTAGAGGTCTTTCACCTCTCTTGTTAAACTGATTCTCAGGGGTTTTTTTTGTTGTTGTTTTTTGTTTTTTGAGGCTATTGTGAATGGGGTAGTTTTTCTAATTTACCTGTGATTTAAATAGTACAGAATTCTCAAGCAAAAAAAACCAAAACCTGTGGCTCTCAAATTTTAGAGCACAATACAAATACTTAGGGAACTTACTAAAACTGATATTTTCTAGGTCGCATGCTACTCCTGTTGAATTTGAGTTTCTGAGAAATTCATCTTTCAAAAGTTTGCCTGTCTTTATTTTCTTACTTCCTAACTCACTAAATCTAATTATTTTAAGCATGGAATTGGTCATATTTTTACTCTTCCAGAAACTTGCATTGGCTCCGTATTACATTGGCTCTGTGAACATTCAAGACCCACATAAACTAACCTCAGCCTATATTTATCTTCCCTTCCTACTGTATTCTCTTACCTACATACCATCAGGCTACTCACCATTTCTCAAATATGTTATGCAGTTACTATCTTTATGACTTTATTTTTGTCTTTATTTTTGTCTCTTCCTTATCCAGTTAATACTCAACTTGAATGCTACTTCTATGAAATTTCCTTCTACTATAAATTCTTTTATTTTTAGTCACCCAGATTTTTAAAATTTATTCTAATTAATTATACATGACAATGCATTTTAATACATTGTACACAAATGGAGCACAAATTCTCATTTCTCTGGCTATACATGGTGCAGAGTCATACCAGTAGTGTAATCATACATATATACAGAATAACATCTGTCTCATTCTACTGTCTTTCCCATCCCCAAAGCCCCAGCCTTTCCCTAACTCCTCTATGTACAATCCAAAGTTCCTTCATTCTTCCCCATCCCTCCCACCATGGATCAGCATCTGCTTATCAGAGAAAACATTCGGCCTTTGGTTTTTTGGGATTGGCTTATTTCATTTAGCATGATATTCTCTAGTTCCATCCATTTACCTGCAAATGCCATAATTTTATTCTCTTATTGCTGAGTAATATTCCATTGTGTATATGTACCACATTTTCTTTATCCATTCATCTGCTGAAGGGCATCTAGGTTGGTTCCATAGTTTAGCTATTGTGAATTGAGCTACTGTAAACATTGATGTGGCTGTGTCACTCTAGTATGCTAATTTTAAGTCCTTTGGGTATAAACCGAGGAGTGGGATAGCTGGGTCAAATGGTGGTTCCATTACAAGTTTTCTGAGGAATCTCCATGATACTTTCCATAGTGGTTGAACCAATTTGCAGTCCCACCAGCAATGTATGAGTGTACCCACATCCTCACCAACACTTATTGCTTGTATTCTTGATAATTGCCATTCTGACTGGAGTGAGATGAAAGTTTAGAGTAGTTTTGATTTGCATTTCTCTAATTACTAGAGGTGATGAACATTTTTTCATATGTTGGTTGACTGATTGTATTTCTTCTTCTGTGAAGTGTTTGTTCAGTTCTTTAGCCCATTTATTGATTGGGTTATTTGTTTTTGTTTGTTGTTTGTTTGTTTGTTTTTGGTACCAGAGATTGAACTCAGGGGTACTCAACCACTGAGCCACATGCCCAGCCCTATTTTGTGTTTTATGTAGAGACAGGGTCTCACTGAGTTGCTTAGCACCTTGCTGTTGCTGAGGCTGGCTTTGAACTGGCAATTCTCCTGTCTCAGCCTCCCAAAGTGCTGGATTACAGGCTTGCACCACCCTGCCCTGCAATTGGGTTATTTGTGTTTTTTTGGTGTTAAGTTTTTTGAGTTATTTATATATCCTGGAGGTGAGTGCTGTATCTGAGGTACATGTGATAAAGATTTTCTCCCATTCTGTAGGCTTTGTCTTCACCTTATTGAGTGTTTCCTTTGCTGAGAAGAAGTTTTTTAGTTTGAATCCATTCAATTTATTGATTCTTAATTTTACTTCTTGCACTTTAGGAGTCTTTTTAAAGAAGTCAGGTCCTAGGCCGACATGATAAAGATTTGGGCCTACTTTTTCTTCTTTTAGGCACAGGGTCTCTGTTCTAGTATCTAAGTCTTTGATCCACTTTGAGTTGATTTTTGTGAGAGGTGAGGGATAGAGATTTAATTTCATTTTGCTACATATGGGTTTCCGGTTTTCCTAGAACCATTTTTTGAGTAGGCTGTTTTTTCTCCAGTTTATGTTTTTGGTGCCTTTGTCTAGTATGAGATAGTCATATTTATATGGGTTTGTCTCTCTGTCTTCTATACCATTGGTCTACATGTTTATTTTGGTGCCAATACCATGCTATTTTTGTTACTGTTGCTCTGTAGTATAGTTTAAAGTCTGGTATTGTGATGCCTCCTACTTTGCTTTTCTTGCTAAGGATTGCTTTGGCTACTCTGGGTCTCTTATTTTTCCAAATGGATTTCATGATTGCTTTTTCTAGTTCTATGAAGAATGTCATTGAGATTTTAATAGGAATCACATTAAATCTGTACAACACTTTTGGTAGTATGGCCATTGTGACAGTATTGATTCTGCCTATCCAAGAGCATGGGAGATCTTTCCATCTTCTAAGGTCTTCTTCAATTTCTTTCTTTAGTGTTCTGTAGTTTTCATTGTAGAAGTCTTTTACCTCTTATGTTAGATTTATTCCCAAGTATTTTGTTGTTGTTGTTGTTGAGGCTATTGTGGATGAGGTAGTTTTCCTAATTTATCTTGCAGTGGATTCATTGCTTATGTACAGAAATGCATTTGATTTATGGGTATTGATTTTATATCCTGCTACTTTGCTGAATTCATTTATTAGTTCTAGAAGTTTTCTGGTAGAATTTTTTCGATCTTCTAAATATAGAATCATGTTGTCAATAAATTGATAGTTTGAGTTCTTTTCCTATTTGTATCGCTTTAATTTCTTTTGTCTGTTCTATGAATTCTTTATTAGAAGTAATGGGTAGGGGATGGAGTTGTAGCTCAGTGGTGGAGCACTTGCCTAGCACATATGAGGCTGTGGGTTCAATCCTCAGCACCACATAAAAGTAGATGAATAAAGTGGAGAGGTACTGTATCCATCTACAACTAAAATTATATATATATTCTTTTTTTTTTTTTTAAGAAGTCATGGGTACTTTTCTTATATACCTAGCAATATTTTTTTCCACCTTTTTTGTGTAGTGAGTTGCTTTGGTCTATTCTCACAAATTTTTAAGTTTCTAGAAGAGTATTCATTTTTACATTTCATACCACCACTGTTACTGCATTCCCTTGCACAAAGTTGGTATTTGGTATGTGTTAAAGGAACAAATGAATGTTGAGTGTAAAAAGAGGATGTGGCATTTGATGGAGGGAAGGGGCTGGAGTAAATCAAAATTTACATAATCAGAGGTTTTAAAACCTTTTTTAAAATTTCAAATATATTGCAAATGAGATCTTATAGGAAATCATGAAGAAATGAAAGATAAAACAGGAATGATCTGGCTGAAAGAAAGCAAAAGGAAGGACAGAGTTCCTATTGTTTGTTTGTTTGTTTTGTCTTTTTTAATACCGGGGATTGAACCCATGGGCACTTAATCACAGAGGCACATCCCTAGCCCTTTTTTGTATTTTATTAAGCAGTTCAGGATCTCGCTGAATTGCTTAACTCCTCGCTAAGTTATTGAAGCTGGCTTTGAACTTGTGATCCTCCTGCCTCGGCCTCCCAAGCTACTGGGTATTACAGGTGTGCAACACTGCACTTGGCACCCTATTTGTTTTCTGTCCTCCCATTCCTTACCTTTCCCCAGGGGCTCTGTGAAACCTTTGGGGCTCCAGGAAAATTAGTTTCAAGCCAATTATCTAGGCTAACTCCCCCAAATAATGAGAAATTAAAACTCTTTAAAATTAATTTACTAAAAGTTTCATGGCAAGTTGATTTAGTGGCAAACCTAGGACTTAAATCCAAAGCTTTTGGTTGCAAATCTAGTCATTTTCCACTTTACCATGAAGTCTAATAGTATTATCATGGACCAATACTAACCAATGAGAAGATTTTGAAATATGTGGAGGATGATTTTGTAGAGATGTTCAGCCAACAACTTGTGGTTTGGGTTTAAATTTGGTTGCAACAATGGGGAGTTAGCTGCCTGAGAATTATAGTTGAAACTATTGGGAACAGATAAGATTACCAAAGAAGAAAACAAAATGAGGGGAGGTATTACCAAAGATGTGTTTTCTGAATGTCCTTGATATTTTTCCCATCTAGAACTGTTTTCCAAATTTTTATCCGTTCTAGACAGAACCAAAGGCATTTCCGTATGTTTTCAAAAATACGGCACAGCCAGCAGAATCCTAGATTGCTTGGAAAGATAGCATGAGTTAGGCAGAAACAGAGCAACATTCTGCTAAATGAGCACATAAAATAAGTGAATACTTTCATTCCTTACCAACAAACCCATATACATAGAGATTTTTTTTTTGTCTTTTTTCTTCAGATATGTGTTACAGGATGGGAGCCCATATATGCGCTCCATGAAACAGATTGCAAAGGAAAAACTTAAAGCAAGGCGCAACAGAACTGCATTTGAAGAAGTGGAGGAAGACCTGAGGCTGTCTCTTCACCTCCAGGATCAGGATTCTGTCAAAGATGCAGTACCAGATCAACAGTTAGATTTTAAGCAGCTCCTGGCCCGCTATAAAGGTAATGTGCTTCCTGAGTGAATATTATTATATGCCAAAAATTTCTAGTATTTTTCCTACCATGTAATGTAAAAGGAGAAAAATATGACTTTTTGGTTTTTTTGGTACTGGGGGTTGAAGTCAGGGGTACTCGACCACTGAGCCACATCCCCAGCCCTATTTTGTGTTTTATGTAGAGACAGGGTCTCACTGAGTTGCTTAGCACCTTGCCTTGCTAAGGTTGGCTTTGAACTCATGAATCCTGTCTCAGCCTCCCAAAGTGCTGGGATTACAGGCGTGTGTCACCATGCCCAGCATGACTTTTTCTTTTATGTCAGTTGCCTTTAATTTATCAAAATAACCTTAAACTTAGGAAAAATAGCAGTTCTAGCCAAGCACAATGGTGCACGCCTTGTAATCCCAGCAACTCGGGAGGCTGAGGCAGGAGAATCTCAGATTCGAAGCCAACCTCAGCAACTTAGCAAGGCTGTAAAGCAACCCAGGAAGAAGGTTGCTTATATGTCTCAACATGAAAAGTAAAAAGGGCTGGAGATGTGGCTCAGTGCTTAATCGCCTTTGGGTTCAATCCCTGGTACCAAAAAAAAAAAAAAAAAATAGCAGTTCCAGTGTGTATGTAGATTATGTTACTATATTTGCCAAAATAGACAATCCAGAAAAGCTCTGAGACTATGTGGTAAACTCTTACACCTTTTACTCTCATTCACCAAATAATGTTTTGCTTTGTTTGCTTTGTCATTGGCTCTGTGTACATGTACATTTTTTTTTCTGAATCTCTTAAGTTTCAGATGTGATGTCCCTTTACCCCTAAGACTTTAATGTGTACTTCCTAAGAACAAGGACCTTCTCTTACATAACTACAGTATAGTGATCAAAATGAAGACATTTAACACAAATACTTTTATTCAATCCACAGTCTGTTATTCAGATTTTGAGAGTTATCTCAATAGTTTTCATAATTGCCAAAATCTTGCTGAGTTGCTAAGACTGGCCAGATCTTATTAACTTCCTGCCTTCACCTCCAGAGTTGCTGGAACTACAGGCATACTGGGATAACAGGTGTGCACCACCATGCTTGGCCTAAGCATTTTGATTTATTTTGTTAAATGCGCCTTCCTCCCATGTAAGACTCCACCCAGCTACTCTTTGTTCCAGTGTGGTTTTCTATACATATAAGCTGGGCTGAACACAGGCAGGCCTGAAGGTTATTACCTTTGTTTTTTGAGATGAGGTCTTGCTCTGTGGCCCAATCTGGCTTCGCACACCTGGGCTTAAGCTATCCTGCCCTATCCTTCCAAGCATCTGGGACTAAAGGTGCATGGCATTGTGCCTGCCTTGCTTATTAGTTTTTCTGAGAAAATTTTTGTTTCCCTGTGTAAAAAACAAAACAAAACAAAAATCTTGACCTAACTGATCTCATTGCTCTTTCACTTTTTAGAAAATTAAATAATGTTTCCTACCTCAATCTCTGAAACTTTTTTAAAAATGATAATCTTTTTAAGGATATTTGATTTGTTAAAACTACCAGACAATATTTTTAAAAATTAGCTATTTTCACTTTACTGCCTTTTTGCAGTTCACTGACCCTTTTTCCTTTTTGAAAAATCTGACTATTTGGAATCTTGACAAAGAAAAATGACTCCTGCTCTGCCCTCTTCATCCAACCACACCCTTGCTTGTGTAGCCTGTTTTATCCTTTCTCTCATTTTGCCCAACATGAGGTTCACTGTATCAGAACATTGTTTAGAAACTGTGCTTTTGCCTCTCTTCAAACTTCCCATCATCATATAGGAAGTTTCCCTTTCTTGATACTAACTATAGTTATTTTGTTTCAGTTAAACTGTAGTTAGGGTGATGGGCCATTAGAAGCACCCAAGAAGAAAGGGTCATAGTGTTTGGAGAATTAATCACCCCAATAATATGCTACTTGTTTTTAAAAGAGCTAAGGCTCACAGTACAATCCAAAGAACTGTTTTCTACCAGATAAAGTAGAAGAAGATTGTAGACCTAAGTGTCTGTGGATAGGCTTCGGGAATTTGGGGGAAGCCCTTAAAATCACATATATGTTTTCAGGAAGGATCTATAACTTTTTTAATTTACTTAAGGGAACCCAAAGATTAACAGCCACTGTTACAAAGATGCTGTAAAAGCTGTGGTCTCTACCTATTGTTTTTCATGGCTTGCTGTTACCCTGACTTTGAGCTAATCAGATTCATGATTTGGTTGAATCATGTGTTTATAAAATGTGTAAAATGTAAAAGAGGAAGGAAGGAAGAGTGTAAAGGGGCCCATCTAGGTTTCTGCAACAGGGGCAAGAGCCTGCTCCTTCAGTCATTGTTCAAGAATGACTCTGGAAAGTACTCTGGAAAGCTATATTTTCCAAGAAACTAAAATAAAAAAGTTTACTTCAGTACATTAAATGAGAACATCTGTGTTAAGTCAACTGGTTATTTACCTAGTTCACAGGCATATTGTCTTCAATAAGATATAATTATTCTTCTACTTTTTCCCTTTCTTTCAGGGGTTAGCAAATCAGTCATCAAAACAATGTCCATTATGGATTTTGAAAAGGTTAATCTTGAATTAATAGAGGCCTTATTAGAGTGGATTGTGGACGGAAAGCACTCCTATCCTCCAGGTAACTGCTTCTTCATTCAGGCCCTAATGATACACAAATTAAAAACTGTGTTTGAATCACATTGCAGACTGCACAGGGAGGCCACAGGGCAGAGGGGTTAAGAGCTCAGCCTTTGGAGTTTAGTAAATTTTCCAGTTTTGCTATTCAGGAATCTTGTAACCTTGGATAAAGCCTTTATCATTTCTATGCTTCAGTTTACTATTTGTACAATAAAGATAGTAATAAATCCTCTTACATAAAATTATTTCAACAATTAAAAGACACCAGCCACATGGGGGCTGACGATATAGATCAGGGTAGAATACCTGCTTAGCATACAAAGGGCCCTGGATTCAATCCCCTGTACCACACACATGCATGCACAGGCACATTCACACACATAGTTAAAAAATAAATAAAAGAAACCATAGGTAAAGCACTTAGCATAGGGCCTGGCATATAGTTTATGCCCAGTAGATACTACCTCTAATAATGGTTTATGAAACACTTATTATTGATATCAACACCGTTAATACTGCTGCTACTATAGCACAGGACAATCACTACTTTTCTCCTCCTCACTGTCTTCCTATCCTAGTGGTCTTCTTCACCTCACCTGGAATCCCTTATCCCCAGAGCAAACACCCCAGATCTTCTTATAACTGAATCCTTCGCATCATTCAGGTTTCTGCTTACATGTCTCTGCAGAGGATGTCTTGTCTTCCCCCATCCTGTAATAATATCCAAAAATGATTTTCATTTCATTGTAGCACTTAACACTGTCTATAATTAGAGTTTTACTTACTGACCATCTCCTTCAGTAGAATATTGACTCCTTAAGAACTAGGATTTCAGAGCCGGACATGGTGGCGCACACCTGTAATCCCAGCACTTTGGGAGGCTGAGACAGGAGAATTGACAGTTCAAAGCCAGCCTTAGCAACAGCGCTGAGCAACTCAGTGAGACCCTGTCACTACATAAAACACAAAATAAGGCTGGGGATATGGCTCAGTGGTCGAGTACCCCTAAGTTCAGTCCCAGGTACCAAAAAAAAAAACCTAGGATTTCTTGTTCACCACTATATTTCTAAGACCCTAAAATAGTATTTGGAACATTTAGGCATAGAGGAAATATTTGTTGCATGAATAAAGGAAGGGCAGTCAGTGTTGGGTGGTCATTGAATGAAATGATTTATGTGCTCATTAGTACTTAAGAGA
>PVHX01005322.1:81761-114031 GCA_004024805.1 Geosciurus inauris
AAAAAAAAAAAAAAAAAAAAAAAAAAGCATAGCAGTCAAAAAGAAATGTTAGAAAATCACCTAATATCAAAGTGAAGTAGATATAGTGATTAGAGCCAGTGATATATTTGTGAATATTAAACATATCCCTGATACAGATGGCAAAGTCATGAGGGCAGAGCAGATCATAAGGTGGATAAGAATATAGACATACTCCCCCCATCTACATAGATTAGATTGCTCTTAAATTTTGTGGCATTTTAGCATGAGGAACATGGGGTAAATGGAAAGAGCATGGATCTGGGACCAGAAACCTTAGGTTTATATTCAGGCTTCATGCTTATTAGACTGTGATCTGGCCAAGTTACTGAATCGCAGGGCAACTAATGAGTATCAAATGAGATAATGTATGTCAACATTCTTTGTATTCCATGAAGTATTTAAAAACAACCCTTCAAGATCTCTTTTGACCATCTTCAGAATTTTATTTTTTTAGTAATCTAGATTCTGTATTTATTTAGTTGGAAGAATAATTGACTAATAGGTCATGAGTTCTTTGTGAGTATATCCACACAGAACTGACATAGGCATCCAGTAAATGTTTGTGGAATTCAGGGAGGGGCTAATGAAGAGGTTACCAACCTCTTCTCTGAATAAAGCACAAAAAAAGATAAGTATTGCTGAGTGACTTCTTGGCACAGAAATATACTATGATCCATTATTGCTTATTTTCTTTAATGTAAAAATTTAAAGCCCGTAAACTATTAATATGATATGGTTAGTTAATGTGCTGCCTCTTTAAAATGTATCCAAATTTATATTACCAGATTGACCAGCCAATTATAGTTTTTTTTTTCTCATTCCCAGTAAAATGTTTATGGGTTTTATTCTTAATAGAAGAATCTTCCAGTCTTATAGGTTAGAAGGCTAACTTTTCCTGGAGAAACAGAATGTCAGTGGCCAGGGCACTGAAAAAGTGTGTCTGAAGAACTTAACCAGTGATTCTTGTGTAGTATAAGGCATTAGGCTTTTCACACCTCAGTCCTTCTTGTTATAGAAGGATAATCATACTCTATTTTGTCCTTATTAAGTAAGAGAATGTATAAAAAGCCTAATTTATTATTTATTTAAATTGTAGACTTTACAAAGAAAATTGTGAAATATTCAAAGATTATTGCATTTTTTTGTTTTGTTTAAATCATTTTTATAATTTATATTTATCATTTTTATATTTATATTTACATTTTTATAATTTATTTTCAGTTATCTTAAATTGGCTGTTTTTCTACACCTAGGTGCTATACTTGTATTTTTACCAGGACTGGCAGAAATCAAAATGCTTTATGAACAGCTACAGTCTAATTCTCTTTTCAACAATCGACGTAGTAATCGGTAAGCTAACTGCTTCCTAGATCCTTAATCCTCCATTGCAGTTATCTGCAAATGAACAACAAGAAGGGTCACTTTAGAATTCTCACCCTCTTTAGACTCTGGTGTCACTCTTCAAGTTTATGTTTGTTTATGCCAGCTGGAAATGGACAAACCTGTTTGCTCCAGGAAATCAGTTATTCCATTCCATCAAAGAAAGATATTTCTCTTCACTTAGCATTGTGACTCAGCAAACTTGCATGAAATTCAGTTGCCAAATTCTGGGAGGAAGGGAGGATGGGGGGAAATCCAGCATTATTAACAACAAAGAATGCTACCTTTTTGAAAGAAAATAATTTTCAGCGGGTCCTATTCTAGTAGCAAGGCACACTGGGCATGTCTCCACATATAAGGGGAAAACTAGCAAATGAACACTCCCTAGAAATTTAAGAATGAAATTTCTTAGCTTCCATCACAGTCTTTCTCTCTCTGATTTAAAAAGTAGGGGGAAGAGGCTGGGGTTGTGGCTCAGTGCCAGAGTGCTTGCCTCGCATACGTGAGGCATTGGGTTCGATCCTCAGCACCACATACAAAATACATAAAATAACAGTTTAAAAAAATCTTTTAAAAAAAGCAGGGGGAAGATTATTCTCTGCTGGTCAGTTTGCTCTAGGTTTGTTATGTGTAGAATATCAATTATTTCTTCTCCGTGACTATTGACTACTGAATTACACTCTAGCAGTTTCTTCAAGTTGGTACAGGGTTTTTAGGTCCTAGAACTGAATATTTTGTAAGGGTCAGAAAGCACTTTACCATTTGGAAGAGCTGGGGACATGTCCAGAGAAGTTGCTGATATGGGAAGTCATACTGTTGGTTTTAATGGAAATTCACCCACTGTAATTCAATTTCAGTACTTTGTGCCAGAATATTTAATGTGCTTTTATTTCTTTTCAGATGTGTTATTCACCCACTTCACTCATCTTTATCCAGTGAAGAGCAACAGGCTGTATTTGTGAAACCTCCAGTGGGTGTAACCAAGATTATAATTTCCACCAACATTGCTGAGACTTCCATAACCATTGATGATGTTGTCTATGTCATTGATTCTGGGAAAATGAAAGAAAAGAGGTGATGTAACAGCCTAGGGTGACACAGCTGTTAATATGCTAATGCTAAACTATATAGATTACTGTTTTAAAAATACTTTATGAAAACTTTATGTGGATGTGTGAATGATTTTATAGCCAGGACCATGAATCTTAAAAGTCAAGCAGAAAGTTACAAGATTTTACCTGGAGGTAATTAATTAGTTTTCCTCTCATAGTCTTCATGGGATTTTATTGTGATTAGATGAAAAAGAGTTGACTAAAGAAAATGTGGTGGCACTTGATACCATTTAAATCAGCACTAGCTGTGCCTACCTGGGACCCAGCTGTTCTGGAACACACGTAAAGTGTAATTAATTCATCTGTCCATCCATGTAAAATAATTCAAATTTTTATTTCCCTTTTCTTTATAGATATGATGCCAGCAAAGGGATGGAAAGTCTAGAGGATACTTTTGTATCTCAAGCAAATGCCTTGCAAAGAAAGGGTCGAGCAGGCCGTGTTGCATCTGGGGTCTGCTTCCATTTATTCACTAGCCATCACTACAACCATCAGCTTTTAAAGCAGCAGCTACCAGAAATACAAAGAGTGCCATTGGAACAGCTATGTCTAAGGTTACATGTTGATTTTTTGTTTTCTGCTTCTAAAAGGTTTCCCACCCTATTTAAGTTCCATGGTTTTCTTTTCTTAATAGAAGATATTTTGCTAAGAATGAACCTGGGTGAACTCATTCATTTGCAAAGAAAGAGTTCTTCGGTGTGGCCTTTGACATTTCTTTCACCTTTCTGCATATAGAGATCTCTTATATTGCAGAGCATGGCCCTAAAATAGAGCTCAAGAATACATTTGTAAGTTAGGAAAATAACTTATCAAGGAACTTCTTCTGGGATAACAGCAATATCAAATTATCCCAGGGAAAAATCTACAGCCTCATTATTAGAGAAAAGTGAATGAAACTTGAAAACACCATTATTTACTTAAAGAACAAATATTATAAAACAGGATTTAATGAATGAATGATCAAATTCAATGTTATTGAGACTGGGAAGCCTTTGATTCAACGTATCTGAAAAATTGCTTGACAATATGTGATAACTGTAAAACTGTCCATGCCCTTTGACCCAGTCGTTCCCTTGAGGGAGTGTGCCCATAAAAAATTACCGAAAGGGGAAAAAAACTGCTCATACAAAACTGTTAATAGCTCTTCTTTTCTGTAGCAGGTGCATTTTGAGAGCCTTCTGTTTGACAAGCACAGGGCTTAGTGCCAGGGATACTACAGGATAAAAAACATTACGTCTGCAGTTAGGCCTTAAGAAATTAGAGGAGCGGGGCTGGGGTTATGGCGCAGTGGTAGCGCGCTCGCCTAGCACGCGGGAGGCACTGGGTTCGATCCTCAGCACCACATAAAAATAAAAATAAAGATATTCTGTCCACCTATAACTAAAAAATAAATATTTAAAAAAAAAAAAAGAAAAGAAATTAGAGGAGCAAGGGGCTGGGAGTATAGTTCTGTGGTAGAACACTTGCCTAGCATGTACAAGGGCTTGGGTTCAATTTCTGGTACTGCAAGAAAAAAAGTTTAAGAAATTGGGGAAGAACTGATGCCCTGAACTAAGGTAGTGGCAGTGCAAATGGAGAGGAGTGAAGGGATTCAAGAGAACTTTGAAAGTTAATTGACCCATGAAGGAGGGTAAGAGAAGGGGGAAATGTAAATGCATTTCTGTCAGTGCATGTCTTAAAGTGAAATACCTTAGTTGGGAAAAAGCTAAGTGCCAAGTATAAACACACTAATAAAAATGTGAAACAGTGTTTTTAAATTGACAACATGAAAAAGAATTGTAAGTAAGTAAAATTTTATGTGTGTTTTTTCTCTTCTGAAAAGTTGTTGAAGTTCATAATATAAATCCCTAGTTTTTCAAAATCTATAACAAGGTGAGACACAATGTAGATTAATTTTATAAATAATTACTGTGTTATTTTAGTTATGAGAAAAAAGCAAATAGATCATTTGAGGTTTTTTTCATAAATACCTTTAATTGTATAGCTAAACTAATCACTTACAGTTATTATTGTGCTAAGAATACTTGGAACATGAGATCTACTCTCTTAACAATTTTTTTGTATGTGGCAGGGGTACTGGGGACTGGACCCAGGGGAACTCTATGACTGAGCTATATCACTAGCCCCTTTAATTTTTTACTTTGATACAAGATTGTGCTAAGTTTCCAAGGCTGACCTTGAACTTGGGATCCTCCTGCCTTAGTGTCTCCCAAATCACTGGGATTATTTATAGGTACATGCCTCTGTGCCTGGCCCTCTTAACAAATTTTTAAGTGTACAACACAGAATCATTAGCCATAGGTACACTGTTGCACAACACATCTCTAGCTTATGCATTGTGCCTAAGTGAAAGTGTATGGCTGTGGAACAGCGACTTCTCATTTCCTTTGTATTCCCATCCCCTAGCAGCCATCATATTACTTTGCTTATATGTGTTTTATTATTGTAGATACCTCATATAAGGGAAATCATGTACTATGTGTCCTGTGACTGGCTTTTATCACTTAACATTGTTCTCACTTAATGTTCACCTATGTTATATATTGCTGAATTTTCTTCTTTTTTAAGGCGGAATAGTATTCAGTATATATGTACCATATTTTCTTTATCCACTCATCTGTCAATAGACATTCAGGTTGTTTTCACCTCTTGGCTATTGAGAATAATGTTGCAGTGAACACAGGAATGCAGGTATCTCTTGGAAGTACTGATTTCAGTTTCTTTGCACATATACCCAGAAGCAGGACTGCTGGATCATATGGGAGTTTCTATTTTAATTTTTCAAGGAACTTCTATCCTGTTTTCCATGGCAGCTATACCATTTCACATTCCCACCAACAATGTGCAAGGGTTCCAATTTCTCCACATTATTGCCAACACTTTTATCATTTGAATTCTGTTTCATAATTTGAACTTACTATCATAGCAGGAAGCATTTTGAAAGTTTATAAAAAATTTTATTCTGAATATAAGTAAGTTTCAAAATCTGAAAGTGTTTCTGTAATTTATTGCTAGGAAAACTAGAAGATACACAAGATTTTTAAAATTTTATTTAAACTAGCATTATATGGTTTGTTAAATAAAACATAAAACTGAGAAATTATAAATCATTCATACTCAAAGAAATTATTCCTCTGCATCATTACATCTGATTAAAAAAACTGTTAGCTGGGCACAGTGGCGCACGCCTGTCTCCCGGAACTTTGGGAGACTGAGACAGGAGAATCATGAGTTCAAAGCCAGCCTCAGCAACAGCAAGGCGCTAAGCAACTCAGTGAGACCCTGTCTCTACATAAAATACAAAATAGGGCTGGGGATGTGGCTCAGTGGTCCAGTGCCCCTGAGTTCAATCCCCAGTACCAAAAAAAAAAAAAAAAAAAAAAAACCAACAAATTATTATTTTGTTTTCTTTTTTCAGAATTAAAATTTTAGAGATGTTTAGCACTCATAATCTGCAATCTGTGTTCTCTCGGCTCATTGAACCTCCACATGCTGATTCTCTCCGTGCCTCAAAAATACGATTACGAGACTTGGGAGCATTAACTCCAGATGAAAAATTGACCCCTCTAGGATATCATTTGGCCTCTCTGCCTGTGGATGTGAGAATCGGCAAACTGATGCTATTTGGGTCTATCTTCCGCTGTTTGGATCCTGCTCTCACCATTGCTGCCAGCTTGGCATTTAAATCTCCTTTTGTAAGTAAACAACATTCTTGCGAAGTTTATGCCATGGTCTCTAAGCGGACCCTGAGAGCTTCAGGAGTGTGAGGCCCCCTAAAATAATGCATATTAGGTATGAATTTTTCAGGGCAAAATGTCATCTGATCCTCAAAGAGATCCATGCCCCAAATAAAGACTAAGAACTAAAGATATAACTTATTAAAAATAATCTGTGCTTTTTATTTTATCTGCTATACTTGCTCATTATAGAACAATTAAAAAATACAAGCCAGCAAAAGATGCCCGTGCATGATTTTAAAAGGCAATAAATATGTTAAAGCCCTTTTAAAAATAGCTTTGTTGAAATATAATTGACATATATAGTTTTCCCTTTTAAAGTACACAATTCAATAGTTTTTATATGCTGAATGTGTAATTCAGTGGCAGAGCACTTGCCTAGCATATGTGTGGCCCTGGGTTCAATCTCTAACACTGTAAATAAAGAAATAAAATTTTAATAATGTGCTATGATCCCTCCACAGTTTTAAAAACAAACACCATAATGTGGGAGGGGGCATGGGAAGAATGGAGAAACTTCAGTCAAAGGGGAGGAAAAGAAGGGGATGGGGACATGGGGGCAGAAAAGATGGTGGAATGCAATAGACAATAATGCCCTAGGTTCATGTATGACTGCACATTTGGTATAACTCTATATTGTGTACAACCAGAGAAATGAAAAGGTGTGCTCCATTGGTGTTCAATGAATCATTCTACTGTTCTGTAAACTTAATTAGAATAAAAACAAACAAACAAAAATAACAACAACAAAAATCCCTGAGCTGTTACTCCCCTATTGTTCTTTGCTAATATTTTGCTATAGATTTTGTAAGGGATTTCTCATGATGTCTTTGGTTTTAGTATCTTTTTTTTTTTTTTTTTTATTTTTTTAGTTGCCAATGGATCTTTATTTATTTATATGTGGTGCTGAGAATCGAACCCAGTGCCTCACACATGCAAGGCAAGTGCTCTACCACTGAGCCACAACCCCAGCCCCTTAGTATCTTAAGATGTCTTTGCTTTTGCTATATTGATTGCATAGTATAAGTTAAGAAGTATTTCTTCCTATTCTATTTTTTGGGAAGAGTGTGAATAATTGGTATTAATTCCTCTTAAATATTTAGTAGAATTAGTGGTGAAGAGCCCTAGGCTTGGGGGTTTTATATGAGTAGTATTTTTATTATTTTTACTAATTCCGTCTCTTTGTCAATCTATCTGAAGTTTTTCTAATTTTCTTGTTCTTTTCAGAGAACACCTTAGGGTTTCATTGATTTTTCTCAGTTGTTTTTCTGTTTTCTATTTTATTAATGTCTTCTTTCCTTTTTCTGCTTGCTCTAGGTTTAGTTTGCTCTTCTTTTTCCAGTGTCTTGAAGTAGAAGATTATAGTTTTGAGATTTTTCATATGTTTTTAAATGTTTTATTAGTACATTATAGTAATACATAATAATGGAGTTCATTTTGACATTTATAAATGCATATAACATAGCTTGCTTCATTTCAGTCTCTAGTACTTCTCCTTTCTCATCTTTTTTTTTTTAAGAATTCTTTTTTTAAAAAAACCTTTTTTTAAAATTTGTTTATTTTTTTGTGGTGCTGAGGATCGAACCCAGTGCCTCACACGTTTTAGACAAGCACTACATTGAGCCACAACCCTAGCCCATCTCATCTTTTTTAATATAGGCATTTACAGCTATCTTTTTTTTTTTTTTGTACTGGAGATTGAACTCAGGGGCACTCGACCACTGAGCCACATCCCCAGTGCTATTTTGTGTTTTATGTAGAGACAAGGTCTCACTGAGTCGCTTAGCGCCTCACCATTGCTGAGGCTGGCTTTGAACTTGTGATTCTCCTGTCTCAACCTCCCTAAGTGCTGGGATTACAGGCTTGCGCCACCATGCCCGGCTACAGCTTTCATTTTTATTTTAGGGACTGCTTTAGGTGCATCTTCTAAGTTTTGATGTGTTGTATTTTCATTTTCATTTACTTAAAAATATTTTCTCCTCTTCTTTCTTTCTTTTTTTTTTGGTGCTGGAGATCAAACTTCTAGGGCTTCACTAAGCACACTATACCACTGAACTACACCTCCAACCTTCATTTCCCTGTATATTTCTTTTGTGACTCATTGGTTTAGGCATGTGTTTCATTTCTACAGATTTGTGAGTCCCTCAATTTTTTTTTCTCTTATGGTTTCTAATTTCAGTCCATGTGGTCACAGAACATAGCTTGTATTACTTCGGTCCTTTAAAACTTATTGAGCTTTGTTTTGTGGCCGAGCATGTGGTCTTTTCTGGAAAATGTTCCATGTGTGTGTCAGAAGAATGGATCTTTTGCTGTTGTTGGGTGGAGTGTCAGTCTGCCTTTATTTTTTTATTTTTTATTTTTTTTAGTACTAGGGATTGAACTGAGGGGTACTTGACCACTGAGCCACATCCCCAGCCCTATTTTGTGTTTTATGTAGAGACAGGGTCTCACTGAGTTGCTTAGCACCTCACTGTTGCTGAGGCTGGCTTTGAACTTGTGAGTCTCCTGTCTCAGCCTCCCTAAGTGCTGGGATTACAGGCTTGGGCCACCGCGCTGGCTCCTTTATTTTTACCATGGCTTATCTTGCATAGATAGAGGAATAGATGATATAAATAATTGCTTTCTCACTTTGTAGTATTATACTTCATGGAAATGTAAACTTGGAAATCTGCAAAAGAATCTTAGTTTAGCTCCTTCATTTAGCAAGAAATGATAAAGTCAAGCACCAGAAGAGGTGACACACTTGCCTAGAGACACCAAATCAGTATGAACTTTGTGAATAGGACTTCCTATTGCCTATTTCTCAAATCATCTCAACAAAATCGCTCACTGTTTTCTTTCATTGGAATTTGGAAAGACTTCTTAGAAATGCTGGTGTCATCCTTAGCCAAAACTGAGTGCCTGTCCTTTGCTGGGCTTTGTAAATGTAATATTAATCTCACAAATGTAATTATTTCCCCACTGTATTACCTAAGGAAGAAGGAATTTTACTTTCAAATAGAAAATAAAATTTTAGCCAGGCACGGCGGCACCTACCTGCAATCCCAGCTACTCGGGAGGCCAAGGCAATACCATCCCAAGTTCAAAGCCAGCTGCAGCCATTTAGGGAGATACTATCTCAAAACAAAAAATAAAAAGGGCTGGGATATATAGCTCAGTGGTAAAGCACTCCTTGTTTAAATCTCCAGTGCCAAAAAAAGAGAAGGAGAAGCACTTAGGGAGGCTGAGATAGGAGGATCGCAAGTTCAAAGCCAGCCTCAGCAATGGCAAGGTGCTGAGCAACTCAGTGAGACCCTGTCTCTACATAAAACACAAAATAGGGCTGGGGATGTGGCTCAGTGGTTGAGCACCCCTGAGTTCAATCCCCAGTACCAAAAAAAAAAGAGGAGAGAAAGAAAAAATTTTATTGTTGCTGTTGTGTTACCTGTAGAGTTATTCAGATATACGAAAATTTGAGAGAAGCACTGGAGGTGGTTTCAAATGATTTTCAAAGGTGTCTCAGCTAGGGCCTTGGTTTAGCTTGCTATGAGAAACTACTACAGCTTATGCTGGTGTCTTCAGAACCTGATAAAGAAAGAATTAACATGTAGGAGGGCAGAAAGCAGTGAAAATTTACTTCTCTGCTTATTTTACAAATTTGTAGAAAAACGGAAGATCTGTGAACATTAAGAAAATAAGAGGAAAATATTATTTATGAGTAGAGAAGCAGGACAGACTCAAAATATAAAAGATGAAAAAGAATCTATAAAATAGAGCTTTCTCAGCTGTGCAAAGCCCTGGGTTCAATCCTCAGCACTGCAAGAAAGCGGGGCGGGGAGAAAAAGGAAAAAATAATCGGTAAAACAAAGATGTCATAGTGATAATAGAAATCTTTATTTTAGATGTAGTTTTAAGATTCAGTTGCTAGCCAGGCATGGTGGCACACGCCGGTAATCCCAGCAGCTCAGGAGGCTGAGATAGGAGGATTGCGAGTTCAAAGCCAGCCTCAGCAAAAGTGAAGCCCTAAGCCACTCAGTGAGACCCTGTCTCTAAATAAAATACAAAATAGGGCTGGGGTTAGCTCAGTAGTAACCCTCCCCTCCCCCCCCAAAAAAAGAAAGAAAGATTGAATTGCCCTTAGATGACTCTTGCCACTTGGAACTGAAAGACCCAGAAGAGCTTATTTTGGGTGGGTGACAGACTCACAGGAAAGAAAAGACCATTAGCCTGCCAGTTACTGCCATAATTGCCTTTAACCAGCTGACCCAGAGAGTGCTCCTTGTTCCACACAAAATTCTGACCCCAGGCAGCTGGCTTCAGCAATAGGAAAGTGCCATTTGAAACCTCAGATAAAATGTGTCCTTCAAATCCTTCAAATCATTTCCCTCCCTTAGGTGTCTCCCTGGGATAAAAAAGAGGAAGCAAACCAGAAAAAGCTGGAATTTGCATTTGCAAACAGTGATTATCAGGCCCTTCTGCGAGCATATAAGGTAAGTGTATATATACAACCAAATAGCTTTGGTTACCAGAGTTGGCACTGAAAACAGAGTGAGTTCAGTTTTATTTTCTCCACAATTTAGGGATGGCAACTGAGTACAAAAGAAGGTATGCGTGCAAGTTATAATTACTGCAGACAAAACTTCTTGTCAGGAAGAGTTCTGCAGGTGAGTTGTTTCTGTAACAGTTTGTTTTCATTCATTTTCCAAACACTATAGTAGCTCACTAGAGGACATTGCAACTTTATCTTCCTTATCCTGTCTTGACATCGAAAATGTTATTTCTGGAATATGCTTAGCTTTCCCAGCTGTGTAAAATTGACTCCTGAACATCAGTCTTATGACATCAGTCTTCTGTGCTCAAACTTTCAAATGGCTTGTTTCTCCTTGGAGGACCTCTTCTTAATATGGATAGAATAGAATATTGTCACAGTGGAAATAACTTCTCATTAGAAGTCAGTTTTCTTAGTAATTATATCAGGCGCTCTTAACCTAGATCTACAAACCCCCAGAAACTACATGCAAAATCATGTGCTGTACTTATGTGCTTTATTCTGGGGGAGAGATCATAGTTTGCATCAGATGCTCAAACGGGTCTGTAACCATCTTCAACCTCTTACTCTCTCACCCAAACCAAAGAACTAATACTGGTAGATTTTCTTTGTTAGTTGTTCTTATGTCCATCAGAACCTACTGTGTCAATAATGGGTATACAAGAGAAAAGTTTATTGTCTTCTGTGTAATAGCAGACAGGACTTCTGCCCACTATTTTTGCACTGTTTTAGGCCTCCTCCCAAAGTGGTCTGAGAAGCCAAAATAATGATGATGCATGTCTCTTTAAAGCATTTGTTTTACTGAAAAGATTTTTGTGGCTAGAGAGGAGGAATGAGTTTCATATTAAATACTGATATGTCACGGAATAGAACATAAAATGAGTGTTCCTAGTGCTCGCCACTACCTGATGTCTATTTATGTATTTCTTTGTCTTGTAAGTTCCATTAGACGAAAGACCTTATTTTTTGTTCAGATTGTATCCCCAGTATCTAAAACAGTGCTTAGCACATAGTTGATACTTAGTAAAGATTCATTGGATAAATGCATGAAGGAGTGAATTTGGTTATTGAAGATGAAGTGAGAGACTTCAAGGCTATCCTAGTATTTGTCTTCATTCTCTTCTGCCTTTAGGTGTGCTATACAGAGACATTGTGAGAAGACAAGGGCTTTAGCTTTATTCTGAGTATTTCAAAACCAATAATTTTTAATCCCGAATGCATATTAGATTCACCTAAGAAGACTGAAAAAAGTTGTTTCCACCTAGGCCCATGAAATCTGGACATCTAGGACAATTAAATCTGGTCTACTGTTGTCATTGTTGTTTGGTTCACCGTGTGACTCTTTTTTTTTTTGGTACCAGGGATTGAACTCAGGTACTCTACTACTGAGCCACATCCCCAGCCCTATTTTGCATTTTATTTAGAGACAGGGTCTCACTGAGTTGCTTAGTGCCTCACCGTTGCTGAGGCTGGCTTTGAACAAGCAATTCTCCTATCTCAGCCTCCCCAAGTGCTGGGAATATAGGCGTGCGCCACCGCACCTGGTTAAACATGTGACTCTTAATATTGTACCAGGGTTGGGACTCACTGATCTCAAAGGGTTTGTAGTGTGTACATGTGTATGTGTGTGTGCGCGTGTGTGCGTGTGCGTGTTGTAATCATAAATACTTTCTAAGATTTTTTTTAAGTAAAAATTATGGTATTTCTTTTAAATTACATGTTTTACTAAATTTATTCTTTATGTTCAGGCTACATATAAATTTTGCTGTGATCTATGAGGTCAAGAGTTCTCTCTTTTCATTAAACTCCAGCTTAGATTATAAAATTGTGTGTGTGTGTGTAGAACTCCGGGCACACTACCACTTAACTACATTCCCAGCATGTTTTATTTTTTATTTTATTTTATTTATTTATTTTTGATACTAGGGATTGAACTCAGGGGTACTTGACCACTAAGCCACATCTCCAGCCCTATTTTGTGCTTTATGTAGAGACAGGATCTCACTGAGTTGCTTAATGGCTCACCATTGCTGAGGCTGGCTTTGAACTCACGATTCTCCTGTCTCAGCCTCCCTAAGTGCTGGGATTACAGGCGGGTACCACCACGCCCAGCTTTATTTTTTATTTTGAGACAAAGTTTCAGTAAGTTGCTAAGACTGGTCTCAAACCTGTGATACTCTTGCCCTCAGCCTCCCAAGTAGCTGGGAGAAGAATTTGGGAAATGAAAATGTGCCACTGTGCATGACTGTTGAATTTTTATAAGCTTTCAATAAAAACCTTATGGTAAAATAGAGATTGGTATATTTAATTCCTAGTTATATGTTGCCATGTTATCCATGTGTACTGAGACATTGCAAGAAAATACTTCAGTTATCATCAAGAGATGGGGTTGGTTTGGGTAGCTTAGTTTTCACTTCCTTGGATTATCATTATCTCCTTGTCTAGTGTCAGATATGTACCTTCTAAAAAAATTTTTTTTCAGTACTGGGGATTGAACCCAGGGCTCATGCATGCTAAGTAAGCTACAAAAAAGAGTGTCTAAATCTAAAACATTTAATAATGTCCCATTCCTAAGAACTGACGTGAGCCAATGAGACCACAAGGTAGGAAAAGGAAAGTCCTGCAGAATTCCATTAAGAGAAACATTAACTTAACCACTCTAGGCACAGCTAAGGAACTGAGAAGATATGAACAGAAATGCAAGCAGAAAAAAACTTAGATAGTAGACAGTGCCACAAGCAAAATAAACTACTTTTTGGAAATGACCAGACAAGCCAGACAAAGTGTCACATGCCTGTAATCCCAGTGACTTGGGAGGCTGAAGCAGGAAGATCGCAAGTTCAAAGCCAGCTTCAGCAACTTAGCGAGGTCCTAAGCAACTCAGCAAGACCTTGTCTCTAATAAAATATAAAAAAGGACTGGGAATGCGGCTTAGTGATTAAGCACCCCAGGGGTTCCATCCTTGGTGCCAAAAAAAAAAAAGGAATGACCAGACAAGATCATCCTTGTACCTGTGTCCAGATGAGCTTCATTGCTACCCACTGAACTTACACATTTGTGTAGTTACTCATTGTTGTAAAACTGGACACCCACCTTTGCTGTGCTGATGCCCTTTCTTAAAGGTATTTCCACTTCTTTCAGGAAATGGCCAGCCTCAAACGACAATTCACTGAACTATTATCGGATATAGGGTTTGTAAAGGAGGGACTCAGAGCAAGAGAAATTGAGAAAAGGGCCCAAGGAGGAGATGGTGTCCTAGATGCCACAGGAGAAGAGGTAAAGAATGTGTAGTTACTTCTTATTTCTACTTAATTAGCACACGAATAAAATATGAACTCTGGAACTTGTGGACATTCTTCTTCACTTAAGTCCTATGAACAGGGTGTTAGTGGCATTCTTGATTTCCTTCTTTTCACAAGTGTGTCAGCTAACATTCATGAGAACAGGAGAGTTTTTCTGATCATTGTTGCTATTTTTTTGTTTTTTAAATTTCACAGTAGTTATTAATTCATGAAAGTTCAGTAGACTTCCAGTAATGTTTCTCAAATCAGGCTAGAGTTTTTCCAACCAAGGACAGTCCTATAATTATAGGAAGAGTACCTCTTCAAGATGAACTTGATGTTCTTCTGTTTTGGAGAATCTAAACATTTCATGAACCAGAATCTTTCTTTCCACTGATACTTAGCAACTGGCCTTTTTTTTTTTTTTTAAATAACCGCACATCACAATCAGGAACACTGGTTTTATAACTGTTTTGTGGTGATCTAGAGAGTCATTATGGGCTCCTTGAAGTGGCTTATGTGTGACTGTGTCAGGAGATTTATTTTTTACTTAGACAAAATTTTTCTAGCAAAAAGAAATTAGATGCTTTTTTTGTTTGTTTGTTTAAGATAGAAATCTCATGAAATATAATCATAAATTCCAGACAGAAGTAGCTACAGTACTTGGTAAAATTTCTTGTAGGATTAATACTATATTTCTCTCATAGGCAAACTCAAATGCTGAGAACCCCAAGCTAATATCAGCAATGCTGTGTGCTGCTCTTTATCCAAATGTAGTGCAGGTAACAAAACATTTTTCTTGGATCCTTTCATTTCTTGTTTGATTTGTAACAAGGGGATAAACTTAAAATATGCTTATCAATCATCTTAAAAGAGATACAAACACACAGCTTATATATATTTAGCATACATTTCCAATTCTTTAATTCTCTCAATCTCTATAGATGAATCATTCAAGGATACATTTATTGTGTAAAATGCGGTGCCTTTTTTGGTTGGTGCTAGAATAGAACCTAAGGTCTCCTGCATGCTTTATTACTGAACTACATCCCTAGTCAGTCCTTTTTTTTTAAATTTTGAATCACTAAGTTGTTCAGGCTGGCCTCAAACTTGGAATCCTCTTGCCTTAGCCTCCCAAGTAGCTGGGATTACAGGGTGCACCACTGTGCCCGGATAATGAAGTGTCTCTTTAATCTGTCTGACATACTATTACATTCCAGAAATTAGAGTGAACATAAATGTCACTTCTCTGTTAGGTAGAAACTTGATTCTACTATAGTTTCCTTTATGCTTTCTACTCTGGACTAAAATTAGAGAACAATTCACACAAATCTGTGCTTTACCAGAGACAATCCATGGCCAGCCTTTTGAAGGTGCTTTTGGACTTTCACCTGACTTTTGATTATCTAGCTCTAACAAGGGACAATTTTAAACTTAGAAAGAATGAATGTGAACGTGGCAAGGTACTGAATCAAGGCCACATTCACATTCATTCTTTCTAAGGTACTGATGGTACTGTATTAATTGTTAATGCTCAATTGAAATCTACTGATTAACATCAAGGTACTAAATCAATTGTTAATGCTCAATTGAAATCTACTGATTAATTGATGGCTTATTTTCTGCTTAGTGCTTGCATGCTTTTTGAACTGTGAAATTTGCTATAAAAAATCATTTGGATATGCACAGGCCCTAGCTTAGATCCCAGCACTGCCCCCCCCCCCAAAAAAAATCATTTGGATATAGGTCTGCTGCTTTTGATATTATACTATGATTATGCAAGGTGTTACCCTTGGGGGATACTGGGTGAACATGAAGAACACTCTGACTTATGGAAACATTCTATGAATCTATAGTTATTTCAAAAATACAAAGTTTTTTTTTTAAAAAAATGTGAAAAAAACTCATATGGAGACTTAAAAGTGTAGAAACAAAAACCCTGGCCAGGCACAGTGACGCATACCTATAATCCCATCAGTTTAGGATGGGAGACAGGAGGATTGCAAGTTCAAAGCCAGCCTCAGCAACTTAGCCAAGCCATAAGCAACTTAGCAAGACCCTGTCTCAAAATAAGAAATAAAAATGACTGGGGATGTGGCTCTGTGTAAATGCCCCTGGATTCAATCCCTGATAGAAGAAAAAAGAAAAAATTTTAAAAACCCTGAATGTTATATAATAAATTTTAGGTGTTGATCATCAGTAAGACTGGAAAAAAGATCTAACGCAGCCTAATAGAAAAGTAGGATAAGGACATGAAGAAACACAGTGCATACACAAAAACAATATTCAGCCTGGTGTGGTGGCGCATGCCTGTAATCTCAGCACCTAGGGAGGCTGAGACAGAAGGATCATAAGTTCAAAGCCAGTCTCAGCATAAGTGAGGTGCTAAGCAACTCAGTGAGACCCTGTCTCTAAATAAAAGATAAAAAAAGACTGGGGGGGCTGGGGTTATGGCGCAGTGGTAGCGTGCTCGCCTAGCATGCATGAGGCACTGGGTTCGATCCTCAGCACCACATAATAATAAAATAAAGATATTCTGTCCACCTACAACTAAAAAATAAATATTTAAAAAAAAAAAAAAGACTGGGGATGTGGCTCAGTGGTTGAGTGCTCCTGAGTTCAATCCCCAGGGACCACCCCCAACCCCCCCAAAAAAGCAAAAGACAACATTCAATGTTAACATGGAGAAATGCGAGTTAAAAGTGGTGCATAGTGATGCACACTTGTAATCCCGGTTACTCAGGACACTGAAGCAAGAGGGTCACAAATGCGAGGCTAGCCTGGGCAAGTAGGGATGTAACTCAGTGCACAAGGGCCTGGGTTCTAGCCTCAGTACTGCAAAAACATAAAAATGCGAATTAAAACAACAAAGAAGCCAGATGTGATTGCACATGCCTGTAACTCCAACTACTTGAGAGTGAGGAAGGAGAATGGCAAGTTCAAGGCCAGACTGGGCAAGTTACTGAGACACTGTCTCAAAATAAAAGAAAAAGGACTGGGGATATAGCTCAGTAATAAAGGTCTTAGATTCAATCCTTGTACCACAAAAATAAATAAGTAAAAAATTTTAATATGTTATCTATGTACATTGAATCAATTTGCACTGTTAACATGTAAGCCTAAATAAAACAAAATTTAAAAAAAATTTTTTAAATAAAACAACAAAGAGATACCTTTTTTAAATTATCAAATTCGCAAAATTTGTAAAAAACTTAACACTGTGCTTAACCCATAGCCCCTTCCAACATAACTACTCTCTCTCTCTGGGTGGGAATAAAATTTTATATACCCTTCCTAGATAGAAGTTTCATTTCTGGAGCTTACTATTACCAAATAGTTGCAGGTATGCACAAAGATACAGCTGAATAATGTTCATTCAGCAATCTAAATTTTAATTAAAGGAAATTTATTGGTGATACTATAATTTCTTACAATAAGGTATTATATAGTCCTTGAGAATTACATCTTAGGAAAATATTTAACAACATGGAAAAATGGTCTCAGTGTATTACGTGGAAAAGATCCTATTTTAGTTTCAATACATGAATTTTTTTTATTGTTTTGTACCTATGGTTTTCCATATATAAACATAAATCTAGTAGAGAAAACTAAAATATTTATCAACAATGCTAGTTATTTCTTCACCGTGTAGATTTTTTTCATGTGTATTTTTACAGTAAACGTTATTTTGTAAAAAATAAATAAATTTTCTGTGTGCATATAAAATCAGATTTTCAATATTTTTCAAATGAAGTAATCTACAGTTTTTTTGCCCTGAAAGAAATCTATTTAGAAATGTTATATTGGGATTGATATTGATACTCGGTTTCCTGCTCCAGTGTTAACCAGCTGGATCTCTGCACCTGATAGTAAATACAGACCCAAGATGCCAGGCACAGTGGCATGGTCCTTTTAGTCTCAGCTACTATGGAGGCCGAGGCTAGTTAAAAAAAAGTTTTTAAAGTGTGCTATACTGTTTTCAAAAGGAAACAAAGAAATGGAAGAACAGCAAAGCTATTCAAACAAAACTGGTTTGGGGCTGGAGTTGTGGCTCAGTGGCAGAGCACTTGCCTGGCATGTGTGAGGCACTGGGTTTGATTCTCAGCACCACATATAAATAAATAAAATAAAGGTCCATTGACAACTAAAAAAAAAAAAAATTTAAAAAAAAAGACTGGTTTGGGCTGAGGTACATGTTCTACAATGAAAGTATATATATTATTATCTTATTTTGACAAATATTTGTTGTTCAGGTAAAGACCCCAGAAGGAAAATTTCAGAAGACCAGTACTGGTGCTGTCAGAATGCAACCAAAATCAGCTGAGTTGAAGTTTGTTACAAAGAATGATGGATATGTACACATTCACCCTTCCTCTGTGAACTATCAGGTCAGAATGGTGGTGTATACTTACTTTATTTTATTTTTTTATTTGGTACCAGAGATTGAACTCAGGGACACTCGACCACTGAGCCACATCCCCAGCCCTATTTTGTGTTTTATGCAGAGACAGGGTCTCACTGAGTTGCTTAGCACCTCGCCATTGCTGAGGCTGGCTTTGAACTTGCGATTCTCCTGTCTCAGCCTCCCAAAGTGCTGGGATTATAGGTGTGTGCCTCCGTGCCCAGCCGTGGTGCATACTGGTCCTGGGTGAGAAACAGTCCCTTAAATGAGGCACACCTTTTTTAATCATTGATACTGTCCCCAGCCATACAGCTCACTTAAAGAAGGTTGCATAATTATAAACAGACTGGCAATGGGATTATTTCTGGAAAAATTATTTCTAGTTCAAGAAAATTCTACTGGCTACAAAAAAAAAAAACAAGTACCCTCAAGTCTGTTTTCAAATATAAAATTGTTTATCTGAATTGGTGATTTAAGAAGTCATGAGCACCAGACATGATGGTGCACAGCTGTAATCCTAGCTACTTTGGGTGCTGAAGCAGGAAGATTGCACGTCTGAGGCCAGCCTCAGCAATTTAGCAAGACCCTGTTTCAAAATAAAAAGTATAAAGGATGGCTGGGGATGTAGCTCAGTGGTAGAGCACCCCTGGGTTCAATCCTCAGTACCCTAAAAAAATTAATTTAAAAAAATTCCTTTTGAGCTGGGTGCAGGAGCGCACACCTATAATCCCAGCAGCCCAGGAGGCCAAGACAGGATCACAGGTTCAAAGCCAGCCTCAGCAATAGTGAGGCACTAAGCAACTCAGTGAGACCCTGTCTCTAAATAAAATACAAAATAGGGCTTGGGATGTGGCTCAGTGGTCGAGTGCCCCTGAGTTCAATCTCCAGTACCAAAAAAAAAATCCTTTTAAACACAGAAAGTTTTGAGTTTCAGTTTTCTGTTTGTTTCTTGTAGTGCTGGGGCTCTAACCCAGAGTTTCACACATGCTAAGCAAGTGATCTACTGAGCTCCATACCCAGCCCTGAACACAAAAAGTTTGAGATGTTTATTAAAGGTCCAAATGAAGGTAGAAAGTAAGTAGTTGCACATGTAATCCTGGAGCTCAGAGAAGAGGTGCAGGCTGGACATAAATTTGGGTATAATTGATGAACAAGCAGTATTTAAATCCATGGGACTGGAAGGATTCTCTTTATATTGTCAGTGACATCACTGTTGTCATCTGAGATTTTATGTTATAGGTCAGACACTTTGACAGCCCCTATCTGTTGTACCATGAGAAGATCAAAACAAGTCGGATATTCATCCGCGACTGCAGCATGGTGTCTGTGTACCCACTGGTCTTGTTTGGAGGAGGCCAAGTAAATGTGCAGCTTCAAAGAGGAGAGTTTGTGGTCTCCTTGGATGATGGTTGGATCCGTTTTGTAGCTGCTTCTCATCAGGTAAAGGGGTAGTTGTTCTGTTGTTCTTGAGGCTCAAACCATAAGGGGCTTTGATATTTGGAGTACAGAACATTCCTTTAGGAACCAAAGACAACAGAGCTAATTAAGAGTAAATGATGGGGGCTGAGATTGTAGCTCAGTGGTAGAGCGCTTGCCTTGCATGCGTGAGGCCCTGGGTTCAATCCTCAGCACCACATACAAAGCAATAAAATAAAGACATTGTGTCCATCTACAACTAAAAAAAAAAAATATTAAAATAAAAAAAAATAGCCGGATGCGGTGGCGCAAGTCTGTAATCCCAGCACTTAGGGAGGCTGAGACAGGAGAATCACGAGTTCAAAGCCAGCCTCAGCAATGGCAAGGTGCTAAGCAACTCAGTGAGACCCTGTCTCTACATAAAACACAGAATAGGGCTGGGGATGAGGCTCAGTGGTTGAGTGCCCCTGAGTTCAATCCCCTGGTACCACACACACACAAAAAAAAGAATAAACAATGGGTGTGCAATGGGATATGAAGACAGTGAGGCGGAAGTGAAGTAGGGTTGGTAGAGCACATACCTAACATGCAGAAGGCTCTGGGTTTAATACCCAGTTCCACACACACACACATACAAGGAAGGAAATGGTTAAAATTAAAACATTTTATATTATATTAATATATTTTATTTAATACATCCAAAATGTTTTAATTTCAACATGTAATTAATTTAAAGATCTATAGAAATATTGTACATTTTATTTCCATACAAAGTCTTTGAAATCTGGTGTGTATTTTATACTCTCAGTATATCTCAGTTTGGACCAGCCACATTTCATGCAGTCACCCATGGAACAGTGCAAGTCAAGGGGGCCAGGCAAGGTTGGTTTGATTCAGCAGCTCAATCATAACAAAAGTCTGGCTGTCCTTGTTGTATAGGCCTTGTTATAATATCCTGGCTGCAAAGCTTCTTGCTTCACATCTGTACAGCATGCCATCTAAAAAGGGAAACAGAAACCTTGTTTCCATCACGGCTTCCTTACTAAACCAATTGCTGTAACCAAAGGGATGTATTGGCTTTGAAGGCCTTGAGTACATGAGCCCCTCACTCTGGTAAAGCTCACAGCGTGAACCTCAGTCCAAATGGCATAGTTGATGCAGTGGGAAGGGGTAAAACAGATGTTGAGAAGACACCTAAGTGCCCCTGCAACATCAGCATAAGCAAAATACCATAAAAGCATAGTATAGGGCTGGGGTTATGGCGCAGTGGCAGCGTGCTCGCCTAGCACACATAAGGCACTGGGTTCGATCCTCAGCACCACATAAAAATAAAAGATATTCTGTCACCTATAACTAAAAAATAAACATTTAAAAAAAAAAGCATAGTATACCCCAAAACTTGCTTAATATCTGCTATTTTTAATTTTCCATTTTAATTCTCCATTTTTCTGCTTCTCTTGAGACAAAGGGGAAAAGTCAACCATGCTTTAATAATAGAGAATACTTTATAAGCACTGTATTTTCAGAATTAACCTTAAAATGAGATATGTAGAGGATGTTTTTATAATGGACCACATTTTGTACATTACAAAATGAAATGTGTTTAAATTGTTTTCTTCCTCATGGAGTTAAAATTAATATCAGAAGTCTAAGTAATGATAATCATAATTGAGTTATTTCCCTCTGATAACCTGTCCTCTCCTTTTGCTCCAAGCACTGCTTATACTCAGCTGTCATTGTAGGTGGCTGAATTAGTAAAGGAACTTCGTTGTGAACTTGACCAGCTCCTCCAGGATAAAATTAAAAATCCAAGCATAGACTTGTGTACCTGTCCTAGAGGCTCCCGGATCATCAGCACAATTGTGAAACTTGTCACCACACAATAAAGACTAGTGTTAAGAGTGCTCACTCCTCACCTGCCTCTTGCTCGCCTGGAAAGTCACAGCAGCACTTCTACCTCGGACTGAAGACCTGAGCTGGGGCTGGCCCTGGGCAGGGGCCAGGGCCTGCAGTGCCAAGCCAGCTGTGGTCACATGCCGAAGGGACATTTCCACACTTTGTACTTCTAACAAAGTGGGGACACTCCCAGCACAATTTGGAGTGTCAATGGTGAGAGAGTCTAAACCCAGCTTGCCAGTCTTTTTCTCTGTGACTGTTGGGGGTGAGTGAAATTCATCTGATAACACAAAAGTGAATGTTTAATACAATTCTCTTTTAATCTATGTATTCCTTTTTCTTCTATTTTTAATCATGTATGTCTATATATCCTTTTCTCCTGTTTTTTTATTGAGCATGAGGAGAAATAGTCTGGTTTTTTTTCCCTGTCATAATAAAGGCTCAATTGAGGAAACTTAGAACAGAGAAGGAAAAGCAAACAAAAAAATCATGTGAGCAAGAAAAATAAAAACTTCATTAATTTTAGGCTGTTGGCTACTGAGTAAATTTGATTTGCAAGGGGGGTTTATTTTTAATCATTAAAGATCACCTTAAAAAAACAAATTTAACTCGGGAGGCTTGAGGCAACCCAGTGATATCTTGTCTCAAAAAATAAAAATTTTTTAAAAAGCTGTGGGGGGTTGTGTTTGGGGGTGTAGCTAAGTAGGAGAGCACTTGCCTAGCATGCACGAGGCACTGGGTTCAATCCCCAGTACCTGGAAAAAAAAAATTCAATGAGTTCTGCCTGGGGACTAAAATGCAAACTGATGTGACCCATGCTGCTCCTATTGAAAGCAGGACAATCCTAGTGTCTTCACTCTGACTTCCCCATTTAGGAATCTTTACTGTCCTGTGAACTCACCTAGACCCCATGGCCATGTTTCACATTCCTCAAATGAGAATTTTTAAGGTATTTCAGGGCAGAACTGGCGTAATTGATAGAAAGGGTGCCACGCTAGTGTCACCTTTATAGCTATAAAAATGCCTTCTGTCAGATTGCTTATTTTCAACCACCAGTTAGGTTAATGGGGCACTGGGATTTTGAAAAAACATAAATACATTTGCATTTTCTTTGGACATTTACCCATGTGGCCAGGAAAGATCCCAAAAAACTGAGTGGAAAAAATATTGTCTAGACCTCAAGACAGAGTCACTATAGATTTCCTACTACAGAGAGAATTCAAACTAAGCAACAAAAGCACCTCAGTGGAGGATATTTACTTCTCAAGGTATTATTTAAGTTTTCAGGAAATCTCCTGGGCTTCCCAAAATGATCATTATCAAGTATGTTTAAGCTTAAGTGCATTTGAAAACCTTAGACTAAGCAATACTTTTTAAAGACATCAATTCATGTCACTACTTTGCTTAAAATGCATACGTGTGCACAGTACCCACAGTATCTAAGTTCTGGCTTGCTATTGAAAAACATGGCTCATATTATAGAAAGGATTAGGCTGGGACCTTTAGAAGAAATGAAGAAGCATGCATTAACTCTCCAAAGTTTTTTTTCTCTTTCCACAATTTTTATTCGTACATTATAATTGTGGGTAATTATGGGATTTGTTCTTACATATTTGTACATACACACAATATAAAAATGTAATTTGGCAATATCACTTTCTAGCACTTCCTTCCTCCCTACCAACGTCCCACCCACTGGTCCCTTTCCTCTACTGATCTCCCTTTGATTTTCATGAGACCCCCACCCTCCCACCTTTTCCTTTTTCTTCTCTAGCTTCCACATGAGAGAAAGCATACAACCTTTGACATTCTGAATTTGGCTTATTTCTCTTAACATGATGATCTCAAGTTCCATCCATTTTCCTGCAAATGACATAATTTCATTTTTCTTTGTGGCTGAATAAAACTGCATTGTGTATATATACCACATTCTCTTTATCCATTCATCCATTGATGGACACCTAAACTGGTTCTATAGTTTGGCTATTGTGAATTGTACTGTTATAATTATGAGTATGCATGAATCACTACAGTTATGTTGACTTTAATTCTTTAGGATAAATACCAAATAGCGGTATTTTGATGAGGGTAGATCTATGCCTAGTCTTTTGAGGAACCTCCATACTGATTTCCATAGTGGTCCTACCAACAGTGTAAAAGTGTTCCTTTTTCTCCACATCCTCTTCAGCATTTTTATATTCTTGGTGACTACCATTCTGACTGGTGTGAGAAAAAAATCTCAGTGTAGTTTTGATTTGCATTTCCCTACTTGCTAATGATGTTAAACATTTTTCATGTACCTGTTGGTCATTTGTATTTCTTCTTTTGAGAAGTGTCTGTTTAATTCATATGCCCATTTATTAACTGGGTTATTTGGGGATTTGGGTGTTTTTTGAGTTCTTTATATATTCTAGATATTAATCCTCTGTCAGAAGAGTAGCTAGCAAAGATATTCTCCCATTCTGTAGGTTCTCTCTTCACATTCCTAATTGTTTCCTTCATTGTGCCAAAGTTTTTTAATTTGACGCCATCCTATTTATTAACTCTTGACAGCTAAGCGTGGTGGTACGTGCCTATAATGCCAGCAACTTGGGAGGCTGAAGCAGGAGGATTGCAGGTTCAAGGCCAGCCTCAGCAATTTAGCAAGACCCTATCTCATTGCAGTTTTTATCATAAGTTTGCAGCAGAGCACACAGCTGGAAGGTAGTTGAAGTAAAACTTTCCATCCAGAATGCTAGGAATTCCTGCCCTCAGGGAAGCCAGTTCTTGGACTGGTCACTTCCAGCCATACAAATGCATACATACTAATATCATTTTATAGATGTGCCAGATGTGAAAAAGGTTGGGAGGCCTGGACTTAGGCACTAAATAAGAAAATCCCACCTCAAAAACTTAACTTCTAAGCTCATCAATAAAATTATGAAATAAAAAAAATTTAAATCAATAAAATTACAGCTAGGCACAGTGATGTTACTCTTAAACAAAATAAGTAACCATTTATAAAGTCTAACTAATAGCTATTAGATGTAAATGATGCCCATAGAACATGTCTGAAGATGGAAATACATTTTGGGCTATTGAGAGTAAAAACCTGCCAAGTAACTCTAATAAGCATATACAGTGTGCTTATAAGAGTTTATATTATATTGTTATCAAGAATACATAGTACTTAAGACTTTGAGGAAATTATATGTAAAATGGGAAGTCATGTCAGATAGATAGAAATAGCTGTACTTCCTTCAAAAACATCCTGCTGTTAAATGTTTTTATCATTCATCTTCAAAATGTAAAGATAGGATTTGTATGTGATTGCTAATATTGCTAATACTTGGCCCTGCAAAAGTTCTCACAAAAGTTCTCAAGTCTCACACTTAGGCCCATGTAAAGATGTTTAAAACACACACACACACACACACACACACACACACTTATCTTTGTGCTAAGTGAACAAAGCCCAACCTAGTAATTCTGGGCACTCTGCTAAAACAGTTTTTAGAAAATCCCAAAAGGAGCCGGGCGCGGTGGCGCAAGCCTGTAATCCCGGCACTTAGGGAGGCTGAGACAGGAGAATCGTGAGTTCAAAGCCAGCCTCAGCAACTTTGAGGCACTAAGCAACTCAGTGAGACCCTGTCTCTACATAAAACCCAAAATAGGGCTGGGGATGTGGCTCAGTGGTTGAGTACCCCTGAGTTCAATCCCCAGTACCAAAAAAAAGAAAGAAAGAAATGTCTCCCTTCACACTGCCCTTCTGCTCTGAAATTCACCCATGCACATTCCCAAACACCAGCTGTCCCTATTACTTCTGTCCCCATAAATCTCTATACCATCCCTTTCTACATAATTTAGCTCAGCCAAGACTGGATTAATTGGAGTATGCAATCTGATTAGCTAAGAAGGCTGACTGTCCAGTTTATAACTGATGTGTGCTACATGACCAATTTGAAGTCCATAGTGGGGTTACAGAAATGCCTCCCACATTTATGCTTATAATTTCAATTAAACCAACATTTTTAAGCAGGTACTATATGCCAGTCACCATACCAGGAATTCAGGATACAAAGATCAAAGTGGACATGACAAATAACATTTATTTGAAAAAACTCAAACTGAAACATATTTTAGCCTCTGGAAGAGCCTTTGAAGAATCTGAATGGCTGTTTGTTGAAATTAAAAAGAGCTAAGGGAGCCGGACACAGTGGCGCATGCCTATAATCCCAGCACTTTGGGAGGCTGAGGCAGGAAAATTGCAATTTCAAAACCAGCCTCAGCAAGAGTGAGGCGCTAAGCAACTCAGCGAGACCCTGTCTCTACATAAAACCCAAAATAGGGCCAGGATGTGGCTCAGGGGTCGAGTACCCCTGAGTTCAATCCCTGTACCAAAAAAAAAAAAAGCTAAAGGCTTCAACTAAGACTCTTAATTCTGCTTTTCAAGACTCAGGGGTTGAGATACGGCATAGTGGGAGACAGCTTGCCTAGCATGCACGAGTCCCTGAGTTCAATCCCTTGTACTGGGGGGCAGTGGCAATACAGGGAAGAATCTACACTCAGAGTACTTTCACTTCTATGGGCTTGTGTTAAGTCATCTTTGTGTTTAATAGAGGAATATTTTAATGTTATGATTCATTGACACAATATTTAAACATTAAAATAATGATGACTAGAAACAAAACTATACACATTCATTATGATTATGTAAACTTTTAAAAAGATTATAAAGTAAACTTTATGTAAACTTTTAAAAAGATTATAAAGTAATATATGAAAGTGAAAAACGTGGGTACTGGAATAAATTTTTTTGTGGTACTGGGGACTGAACCCAGTGGCACTCTACTACTACATCTCTTTTTTATTTTTATTTTGAGATAGGGTCTCAGTAATTTGCTGATGCTGGCAATCCTGCCTCATCCTCCTGAGTAACAAGTGTGCACCACCACACCTGGATGGAATAAAATTTTTAATGAAAGAAAAAGACGTTATAATATTATACAAAAACCAGTTGTAAACAGGCATGGTTACATACGACTATAATCTCAGCTATTTGGGAGGCTGAGGCGGGAGAATTGCAAACAGGAGGCCAACTTGGGCAATATGGTGAGACTGTCTCAAAATAAAAAGGGTTGGGTGTCTTGGTGCATGCCTGTAATCCCAGTGGCTCAGGGGGCTGAGGCAGGAGGATACCAAATTTGAGACCAGCCTCAGCAATTTAGCAAGGCCCTAAGCAACTTAGGGAGACCCTGTCTCCAAATAAAAAATAAAGGACTGGTGATGTGGCTTAGTGGTTAAATACCCCTCAGTTCAATCACCAGTGCCAAAAAAAGTAAATAAAAAGGGCTGAGGACATACCTGTGGTAGAGCACTTGACTAGCATATATCAGTCTGGGTTCAAGTCCCAGTACTCCAAACAAAAAACAACCAACATTAATTGTATTTCAAAGTAGAAGCAGGGCTGGGGTTATGGCGCAGTGGTAGCGTGCTCGCCTAGCACGCGGGAGGCACTGGGTTCGATCCTCAGCACCACATACAAATAAAAATAAAGATATTCTGTCCACCTACAACTAAAAAATAAATATTTTTTAAAAAAAAGTAGAAGCAATTAAAATCCCTCACTGGTCTGATTTCTCCCAAAATGTAAGTATGAACTACCTAATAATCACTAACCCTCACTCTAGCATTCTACACTCTACTTTGAAGCATCATAACATTTTCATCAATTCTCATCAAATTCAAACAACTGATTGTGAATGCTTCTAAATTATTTTTTATTTTAAAAAAAATTTTTTTAGTTGTAGATGGGCACGGTGCCTTTATTTTATTTATTTTTATGTGGTGCTGAGGACTGAACACAGTGCCTCACACGTGCTAGGCAAGTGCTCTACCACTAAGCCACAACCCCAGCCCCAATGCTTCTAAATTTTCAATAACTTTTTAGAAAACTTTATTTGTGGAAAAACCTATATTAAACATAACATCTATTGGAGAAAATGGAGAGATTAAGGAAATCAGATGGACAACTGGATAGGACAAAATCTTTACTTTCAAAGAGGTCAAAAAACAATAAAAGAAAGTCAGAACAGCCTTTTGTTCTCAAGATGTGCAGAGACTGCCCTGGTATAGCCCAGATCTGGCAGTGAGCAGAGCCAGCTATGGGGAGGCTTCTCCCTCTGGAAAATCTGGAACCACAGAGGCTGACAGCCCCTAGGTGGAATCAGATGCAGGTGGCTGGCTAGGGAAACTCCCTAAGCAGGCAGTTTCCATGGCAGAGCCAGATCATTTGCCCTTTCCAGCACTCAAGTCTTATGTGTAGGCAAATTGTTTAAACAATCAAAGGACCCAGTTGCCAAGAAAGAGTCTATATCCCCAGCTCATTTGTTTGACAGCACATACATCTACCAACACCAATGCACCAGAACCAGTTCCTGAGCTAGGAGCAAGCCTGATTGATGCTGTGGGATAATTTCCTATGAGGCTTCTTCCTCTTCAAGGGCTTCCTTATCTTGTCAGAATCATTCCCATGCTGAATTCAATTAGTTCTTATCCCCTTTTGCTTTCTAAAGACACCCTGGGGTTTCAACAGGAGTTTTAGCCCCAAGAAGAAAAGCTATGCACTAAATTTTGTTTCAAGATCATGAACTTAAAAGCTTTCAGGAAGAGACCTTCTGTTTCCCTAAAGTTTCTAAAGTGCTTTTGCAAATGTTATCTGAAACTGGTAATATCATTCTCTAAGGAGTTTCTAGAATTGCAAATTCCTGAGCCCCTGGTCTAGACCTACTGAATCAGAATCTATTAGGACATCTATTGGTCCAGCTATCTGTGTCAACAAGTCCTCTGGCTGATTGACACTTGCTTTAGTACAAGCACTGGGCTACCACATCTTGTTATTAAATAAGCACGCAAGCAATTCGCTATGTTATCAAATTGTATTCAAAGACCCTCAAACTTTAAGTGTTTAGAAATATTTCTTCCAAAAGATACCAGTTCTCCCTTTGTATAGATGATAAAAGGACCTACAACGTGAGAGAACTGAGAGTGAGCTGTTTGCCCAGTTGGATCTCCTACAGACAGACCAGGGAGAAGTAGAAGGAGTTCAGCCTGTGTCACCATCAGGGGTCTGTTCTGATCAAAACTGCCTTGGAAAGTCAGCCCCAATCCTGGCAGACCAGACTAGTTCGATGTTTCCCAGGGCAAACATTTGCAGTATAGAAACATAAATATAAGGCAGTTTGTGTCACAACTATTCAACTCTACCACTATGGCATAAAAGTAGCCATAGATAGTACATAAACCACCACATACTGCTGCATTCCAATAAAATTTCATTTAACAAGTGGAAACAACAGGCTGTTTGGCTAGGGCCCAATTTGCCAACTCCTGTCCTAGAAAGTCAGGGATTTGCAGTTCTAATCTGATGTGGGAACCTTAGGGCCATTCTAGACTTGCCCCTCTCTAGTCTAGCACCTGCATATGGAGTCATGGCCCCTGACTGGCTTCCAAGGAATAGGTAGGGTCAAGTGTATGCAAAAGACATCTCCTGCACTCTTCCCTTAGCAAAGCCTGACCTAGAGAATAGGGACTGCAGATAGAAAGCAACCTAAGTCTGAAGACTGGGCTGAATTCACAGCAGAGGAACTAGACTGAATTCAGCAGCAGACTACCTCGTCACGACCAACTTTCTCCTCAGACACATCGGCCTATACCTTCTTTACAGGCTTTGAAAGTGTTAACTCACATGTTAAGAATTTACTAAATAGCCAAAACTTTACAGTTCCTGGCAAAAAAAAAGATATACTCTGGGGGGTGGGGTTATGGCGCAGTGGTAGCGTGCTCGCACGCGTGAGGCACTGGGTTCGATCCTCAGCACCACATAAAAATAAAATAAAGATATTCTGTCCACCTACAACTAAAAAATAAATATTTTTAAAAAAAAGATATACTCTGAATTAGCGTTTTATCACTGTAATGAGATATACATAACAGGATACTTATGAAGAAAAGTAAACGTTTAGCTCAATTTTGGCGAGAGGTGGTGTACTCTCTCACCTGCTCTTTCCCTTGCTCAGCTGCATCGTGGCAGTGGAAGGGCTATATCACCAAACTGGAAGTTAGAGAGACAGGGATTCCATAGTCCCTTCTGAGGGCATGACCCAAATGATCTAAGGAACTTCCATAAGCCCTATCTCTTAAGGATCCATCACCTCCCAATACCATCACCCTGAGCAAGTTCCCAACACATGAACCTTTAGGGAGAAACAAATCAGATTCGAAATGTAACAGTGGGGCTGGGGTTGTGGCTCAATGGTAGAGCTCTTGCCTAGCACATGTAAAGCACTGGGTCCCATCCTCAGCACCATATAAAAATAAATAAAATAAAGGTATTGTGTCCATCTACAACTAAAAAATTTTTTTAAAAAATAGCACGCTGATTCAAGAAACTATCATTACACTAAATAAGAGACACTTTAAAAACACACTGAATTAGCTGGGCATGATGGAGCACACCAGCAATTCCAGCTACATAAGAGGCTGAGGCAAGAGAATGGCAAGTTTAAGGCCAGCCTTGGCAACTCAGGAAGATCCTAACACAAAATCAAGAACAAAAACGGCTAAGGTTGCAGCTGAGTGGTAAAGTGACCTTGGGTTCAATTCCCAGTGCCAAAACAAAAAAACAAAACATTGATTTAGTAAAAAGGACTTGCAGGGGCTGGGGTTGTAGCTCAGTGGTAGAACGCTTGCCTTACATGTGTGAGGCACTGGGTTCGATTCTCAGCACCACGTAAAATAAATAAATAAAATAAAGGTCTATCAACAACTAGTAAAATATTTTTTAAAAAAAAGGACTTGCAACTGTGATTTCACCTTAACACTTTATACTTTATCCACCGTATTATACTTTTCCAAATACATTTCTTGCCTTAAAATGGGGGGTGGGTAATATCGTGGGGGTGGGTAATACCACTGCATCGTGGCAGTGGAAGGGCTATATCTGAGCTGGGGGTATATAGCCCAGTTTGATCACCAGCACTGCAAAAAATGGACAGGGGAGTATATCCCTATCCTCCCACAAAAAATTACCCTTACCATCCTGACTTCTTTCTACTAATTTCACTGCATGTGATGCTATCCTTATACCAGTTAGTTCATTTATTTCCCAACAAAATTACCACTCATAATTCACTTTTGATTTTGCCAAAATAACAAAAAATTAAATTACACACACATGGACACAACACACATATACCTTTGAAGTACCACGATATGATTGACTTAAATTCAAAACATTCCATGACAGAACAAAAATGAAGTCAATTTCAATTAGTGTGTCCACAGTTGTTGACCTCTCACTGGGAAGCTACAAGATGTCCTTGAATAAGATCCTGAACCCGGGACAGAATAATCTCATTAGAGCTGCTGCAATTTTCGGGTCCATATGGTGGATCTATAGTCAAGACCCCAGCCACACAGAGAGTCCTTTGTGAATCTCCCTGTTCAGTGATGGGGATGTGGTTCTTCTCCAGCCACTTCTTTAGGCTATTCTTTCTCTTTTCCAGATCTTCAGGGCTGTAAGCTTTGCAGTCTCCAGACATGAACAAATGCATCAGCTTCTCTTTCACTTTATGGTCCCCTTCATTCACAATTTCAACAGTCTGCACAGCATGTCCCATAATTCCAGTCACAGACAAGCTGCCATCTTCAAGGAAATTCACGAGGACAATACTTTGAAAGAAAAGTAAGTTCAGAGCAGATTTGCAAAAGAAAAACCTAAAGGCCCAGCAACAGGGAGGCGCTAAACAAATCAGTGAGACCCTGCCTCTACATAAAAACACAAAATAGGGCTGGGGATGTGGCTCAGTGGTCCAGTGCCCCTGAGTTCAATCTCTAGTTCCAAAAAAAAAACAAAAACAAAAAACAACCCTAAAGGCTCATGAAACTACAGAGGAATCAGTGCAATGAGAGGCATCCTCAACCCGAATGGGTCACTAGAATGGAGGGAACAACGTTCCCTATTTAATATTAATCCTCTCACCACCAAATGCTTTCATTTGTTTGATAAGCACTCACTGAGGATCCTAAACATCTAAACATGTTTCCTGACATAAGGTTAATCATTGTAGGATACGATTAATGTATTTCCTAAAGAGTTAATTGGGGGCTGGGATTGTGGCTCAGTGGTAGAGCGCTTGCCTCGCATGCGTGAGGCACTGGGTTCGATCCTCAGCACCACATAAAAATAAATCAATACAGATACTGTGTCCACCTGCAACTAAAAAATATTAAAAAAAAAAAAGAGTTAATTGGGCTAGAGGGTGTGGCTCAGTGGTAAAGTGCACGTTCAGCATGCATCAGGCCTGGGTTTGATCCCCAATACCAAATTTCTTTATGCAAGTTATGCCAAGCACACCTGTAATCCCAGCGAGTTGGAAGGCTGAGGCAGGAGGATCACAAGTTCAAGATCAGCCTTGGCAACTTACTGAGATGGTCTCTAAAAAAAAAAAGAGTTGG